>VDFB02090445.1:23022-112936 GCA_007258455.2 Sequoia sempervirens
GGTAGCATGGAGGTCTTAATGAGCCATTCGCATCACCACGAAGGCCTAACAACAACTGTGTGATGTTGTGGTGGTTGTGCAAAAGTTTTTGTGAAGGCCTTGGTGATCCGAAGTGGAACTTGCAACTATAATATATGATAAAAATCCACTTGGTGATCATTATTAGGGAGTTGAAAACTATGAATTGTCCTTTGTCCTATAGGACTAAGAAAGGAAGAACACTGTCAAATAGTGATTGAATCATAAAAAACATTCCAAAAACAATGAAAGTTACTTTCAAATGGTGACAAAGATTTGTCCTCTAAGTCATTTTCACATGGTGATTGAGAACACAGTGAGTAAGAAGTAAAAGAGCACTAGATCATAGCATTACAAAATGGTCATGGAGTGCAAACTTCCTTACAAAGAAATTACCAAAGTAGAGTTTGAGGTGAATTGCACCTTCTATTTTATGCTAATATGGATATGTTCTAACTTGTAGTTAATTGTTGTAGCATAACAAATAGGATAAATAGTTGTTTATATACCATTGTTTCAAATTCAAAATTGTTGGCTCTTTCAAAATTGTCTGCTTCATTTTATTTGATCTAAGGCAAACTTGCGGGCAAACAAAGTCTCTCCAAAACTCTTCATTTGATACAGTACAGGTGTAAGCTAAGATGATTGAAGACAATGGGAAATATACTTTGGGTTTTGAGGACCTAAAGGAGCATTCACTAACTTCACTCAAGAACAAACCCTTGAGATCTCAATGCAAAGAAGGAGATCTTACAAGAGGTTGTCCCATAGGGACGAATATGATCTAATGATGGTTCACTACCAAGTCCTAGGCTTGGAAAAGAGAATGAAATGCAAGATGTGACACAAAACCTAATTTCAATGATACAATTACCCTAAGATGACCTAAAATACTAGTAAAACATCACAAAAAAAGCAGTAAAAGTAGTTAGTATGCACCTAGGAAATCTAGAAGTGACTCTTTGCAACTCTGAAATTTTGGAATTTTAACTTTTGACCAACTAGGGACTCATTAAGTTAACACGAAATTAGTCGAGATCATTTCCACTGCGAGGAGTTTTGCTTCAGAAAAAAAGGTATCCAAATCTTCAAACAAATCTAACAAACAACTATAGTAGGACTCATTCGCCACTCTTGGTGAATCAGTCATGTTTCGCTTTTTCAAAAATTGAAAGTTCTGATCTACACTTCAAAACCTACCCTTTCCTTCCAACTTGAGTTTCGGATCCGAATTTACGAAAACACCTGCAAAATAGAATATAAACTTGATTTTCTAATGTGGGGTTTGCCTCAGTCAAACTCTTGGATTGGTAATTAAGCCTTGATGGAAATAATGAAATGTGCATGAAAACCCTAGCCTTAAGTGTGTCTAAGAATAAGAAATCTAAAACATGATGCAATCTTATTCTAATGTGCAAGAATATGATGCAAGAATGGAAATATGCAAAGGAATAACTCATTTGAGGAGATCTCCAATCTCCCTAAATGAGCTCTAATGATTCTTGTACCTTCCTTAGGCTGAATGTAGAGTGATAATGGAAGATGGAATCACTTAGGAAACAAGTCTTTAAACTTGTCTCAATGGCTAGTTGCATCTCCCCAACCTAGAATCCATCATGATTCACCATAGACAACCATGATCAACCCTTGAAAATGTTAGATCTTGATTGAAAGTGAGCTTGAAGACTTGCAAAAGTACTTTAATGTTGCTCCAAGACTTCAACTTTGCTTGCTTTTGAAACTTGAATGCTCTTGTAAAATATTCTCAACACTTGTCTCTTGAATTTTCTCCTGAAAATGCTTGCTAAAATTGCTTAGAGATGATGAAAATGACTTAGAAACTTCCTTTTATAAGCATTAACACTTAATTGACCATTATTTAGATCTCAAAGGTCAACATCCACCAAAAAATTGAATTAAAATGGTGAATTTCCTGCTCAAAACTCAAAAGCACCCCAAATGGGACTCATTTGCAACACTTGGTGAATGGATCCCACCTTAGCTTTTTGAGTCGGGTTTTCAGGATTTTTGGTGATTTGAGTGATTTTATGGGATTTTTAAGTGAAATGAGCCTCAAGATCCAAAATAATGGGTCTTAAGGGCCTATAAATGATGATTTTAAAAGGGTAATTAATGCAAGGGTGCCAAAATAGGTCCAAATTAAGTGTGGAATTGCCTCACTTTCAAGAGCATACAATTTTCTACACTATACTTCCCATCATAACAATGAACAAAAGCATTAGTCATTAACCTAAACTTTGCAAGAGTTTCATCAAATTCTACTTTTCCACTCTCTTTTCCATTATGAATTTTATTCCCAATTTCATCCATGAAGAACTTCCTCAGCCTATAGATCCTGTTGTCAACCATAAATTTACCAGGTGTCGAGGATAGCTTTGAGTTTTTACCCAAGTAGAAATTGACAAAATTCATCCTTACCAGAACTTTAAATGCCCTGGTAATTCCGAAGCTCGGTCGGGTATAGAGATAGGGCTTCATTCCCCACTGACAGGAATTGCTACACTACAGACGACCTTGCTAATTGAATAGGGAATAGTTAATCCATAGGTAGGGTTTGATCTAGAGCCCTTCCCTTAATCGAATAGGGCTTTGGGACTTGATCGCCATCCGAATCCAGTAAGTGATACCAACAAGTAAAGTAAGATATATATGGATAGGGGGACCTCGACATTCATTAATTCCTAAAAGCATTTATGTAGATAGGGACCTCTTCATAAATTTCTAAATACTTGATCGAGTTGGGGACTAAATGATACCCTGTGGTATGGGAACAGATAGAGTCGAGCCGATCCTACCATGAAGTACTATATATCTAGTTCTAGTTATAGTTGGTGGGTCTTGTAAGGCCAAATTTTGTCAATTATTGCTTGGGTAAAAACTCAAAGCTATCCTCGACACCTGGTAAAGTTATGGCTAATAGTGAGATCTACAGGCTGAGGAAGTTCTTCATAAATAAAATTGGGAATAAAATTCACAATGGAAAAGAGGGGAAAAGTAGAATTTGATGAATCTCTTGCAAAGTTCAGGTTAGTGACTAATGATTTTGTTCATTCTTATGATGGGAAATATTCTGAATAGTCATCCTAGAATAAAGGATTTTATTGTGATTTTGAGAGCATCTTCTATCCAATAGGTTGTCTTAGATCAAATAAATGAAGCAAACAATTGTGAAAGAGCCAACAATTTTGAATTTAAAACAATGGTGTCTTATGTATAGACTCCCCCTATGATTTTCTCCTAGAATAAGGTATAGCAATTTAGAATCTGAAACAATGGTTTATGAACAACTATTTAGCCTATCTATTATGCTACAACAATTAACTATAGGTTAGAACATATCCATATCAGCATAAAATAATAAGTGCAATTCACCTCAAACTCTATTGAACCTGAGTATGATAGTACCTGAGCTTTAGGTGTTTCTAGATGGAACCTATAGTGGAAAAGTGTAGTCTCCATATAAAGGAACCATCTTCAAAGCTCTTCGCTGAAATGAGGGTTGAAAACATTAGAAGAAAAGAAATACCATAATTCTAAAGTAACAATTTGTATCAAGCCAAACGTCAGAAAGTATAATTAAAAGACAAATCCTTACAATTGGACCTCAAATTGGACCAAGCAGATTTATGATTTTATCTTTAGAATGTAGGAACTTTTTATGTCAAAGCTTCACAAACTCAAATTGTATCTCAAATTGGACCAGTAGATTTATGATTTTATCTTTAGAATGTATGAAATTCCTCTGTTGGATATTCATAAATTCCTAGACTCAGGTTCTGCTTCCGAGCGAAAATACCTGAAAGTGTTTTAGACCAGCTCAAGGTACTCTCCAACTTGGTTATGTCACTGATAGCAATCCAATTTCTCCTGAATCATCCATACCTGAATGTTGCATCACAATCTATTCTTCCTGCACATAAAAATGCCACATATTAATCCCTTCTAAATAAAACTCAAAATCATCATAAAACCATAATTAATAAATCATTTTAGTTTCAAAAATAATCCAATGTCATTTACTATAAAAAAAAGCTGTATAAATCACAAAAAATCTATGAAGCCATCCATCCAAAGAGAAAATAAGCAAGGTAAGGATTTGAGCAATATAAGTCCAAAGGTTTATGCTATAACGGTAATGAAATCACCATAAGAGCACAATCGAGGAATAAATTCTTGTGACTGTAATTATGTGATCCATAACTCTATTGGTCATGTGGCACAGTTGTGCTATAACAAATACATGATGCATTCATGTGTGACCCAAGTTTAATGTGGCTATGTTGTGATAGAAATTGTTAGTGTAATTAATATTTAATTACACTTGCATAACTTTACTTAGGTAATATTTTAATTCCTAGGTTAATTATTCTCATCCTTATCTTGTTGAGCTATCTTGTTGCTCAAGATAAGATTAGGGTTATGCATACCTACTTTTATAAATCAAATCATCTCATGTAATTATGAATTCCTGAATAATAATATTTTGCACATCTTTTTGCAATAGCTTTTTTTATTTTTATTTTCTCTTTTGTGGAAGGTTTTTTGGTTTGCATTTCTATCGTGGTTTCTAACATGGTATCAGAGCCTTGATTTGTAGCCCCTTTTCAGATTTTTGATAAAATCATTGCAGAGTTCATTTGGGATTCCTCAAGGGTATCATGCCTTGAGTTCATCTATGCAGTGTTTTGGATCAGATCGGGCTTCACCATTGGATTCAGAGCATTGGAAAAAGTTAGGATTGGCTTTTATTCTGCAGATTTTGGCCATCATTTGCCAAATCCATGAGGGTTTCAAGCTGGGATATTTTTTGCAAGCTCTGGAGCTAGTCGATTTTCAGAGCAATTTGAGCACAAATGAAGGTCACCATAGCGTGCGGCCAAAAATGCTAAGATTTCCTTTCGTTTCATCAATTTTGGAGAAGTTGGTCTGGAAGGAAAAAAAAATTTGCCTAGGAGGCCATACGGCCTCCCTAGCTCACTTCCCGAGGCACGAAAAACAAAAAAAATTAAAAAATGAGTTTCTCGTTTTCCACGTCAGCACTCACAATGTTGAAGAATCCTACCACCCAGCAGCTGCCAACCCACCACTGCCACCTCCGCCCTCCTCCACCAGTTCTATGCAGCTCTTGCGGGCTTAACCTCTAAGCCTACGGTCCTTTGGAGGACCAGGCTCTCCACCCAGCCCCCACGGGCTCTCACTTGCACATATCACGGTCATATGGAGGACTGGGCGCTATGCGCCCAGCCCCCGGCTGCTCCAACTATTAGCCCGCAATCCTATGGAGGACCAAGGGCTTCGCTAAAGCCCCAGTCCGCCAGCCCCTAATCCCACATAGGACCAGGAACTTATTTTTTTTAGCCCCTAGGGTAGCCTGTAGGCCAGATTGGCCTTTCTGGAGTACTTTTACAAAATCAGGCATAAGTTTTGCGTACGGTGTCCTTTTTTCGCAAACGAGATACCATTGGAAAGCTGATTCTAACATCAATCTAGTGGTGAAGGTATATTTTTATGATTTTGATAAAGATTTTTTTTTCAGGTCCTTGAACTCAAATGAAGTTTTTTTGCTTCGAGGGCATAACTTTTGACTCGGTGATCCTTTTTTCATCATTCTTGCAGTGTTAGAAAGCTGGTTCAGTCCTCTACACAGATCTGAGCTTTATTTTTATTTTCTATTTATGAATTTTTATCATTCTCTCCTTTTACAATTGTTGGGTTATTGTAATAAATGAACTAAGATAAATTTCCATTAGGGGGGTTTCTTACATAATAATCTGATTAGAGTGTGCATGCACTTTGATATTTATCTTGTTTTGATGGAAAATCACATGGGTTATATCTGGTTTCTTAGTTTATTTTGGCCAAATCTTGCTTTTTCTTGACACATATCAGATTCACATCGGTTCACACTTCAGATTGGGAGTTTATGGTTATTGATATGCATTGGTTCAGATCCTTCTCAGTTTGAGGGCCATGTTTTTATGGTTAATGTTCCAAATTATTTATGGTACTCATTCCCATGGAATATTTTTAGTATCAGTTTGGCATCAACATCGAGATACATGGTTTCCAGATTCTGTCATCATTTCATCTACTGTTGCTTCACAGATTCCAGGGTTGTTCCAGTTTGTGAGTTTTCCAGTCTTCCGTGGAATCGGGTCTATTGTCACATTATTATGATTTTGCTTTGGTTTCGTGTAGATAGAAGTATCTTTCCTTGCTTGTTGGATTGCAGTTCCAATGTTACTCCATAGTGTTCTTCTAGTGCTTCTTTACAATAGTCATCTCATTGTAGGGAGTTTTGTCCCATTGGGTTTTCCTTCTCTACCTCATTATTACATTTGTACATGGGTACCTGATCAGGCCTTGTTTCTAGGACCCATTCATGCTTTCTTGCATTCATCTTAGTTTTAGGTGCATGCTTTTGTTAGTCTCCCTAAGTTGCACTTATGGGGGGGTGTTAGTGTAATTAATATTTAATTACACTTGCATAACTTTACTTAGGTAATATTTTAATTCCTAGGTTAATTATTCTCATCCTTATCTTGTTACTCAAGATAAGATTAGGGTTATGCATACTTGATTTTATAAAGAAAATCATCTCATGTAATTATGAATTCCTGAATAATAATATTTTGCACATCTTTTTGCAATAGCTTTGTTTTTTCTGATTTTCTCTTTTGTGGAAGGTTTTTTGGTTTGCATTTCTGATCTTGGTTTCTAATAGAAATGGAGGCACTCATATGAGCACAATTCATGTAAAAATCACTGTCATCACAATTAGGTGTCAATCATCATTGGGTGCATTTAGGTTGACTCAAATTTAATAGGTTACAATGTAATAATAGAATGATTGAAGAGTGATTACCTCTTGCTACAATAGAGAGCCTATAACTCTAGTTGATATGCAGAGTGGTTGTGTTATATCAATTACGTAGTGCATTCAAGCACAACCCATGTTTAATGGTCTATTCTAGAGAGTGATCAAGATTTTCTAAACCTTATGAATGTTACTTAAAAGTGTATAAATTAAACTGCAAACCAAGTTTGTTACATACATGAATGCAATCTTGGGTTACCATAAACTATAATAATGTGATCTACTAATAACCATTATGGAAAGTATTAAAGAAAGTCCCATGCTATATAGGATACATTTTCCTGATCAGGTTTTCATACCTTAATGATCAAATACAAGCTTCCCACATACTCTAGGATACAATCAAAGATCATACCACAACCCTATAAAGATAGACAATTTTCTAACCCAAGATTTAAGGTTGTTTTTTAATACCAATAGAACCATTGGTAAGAGAATGACTAGGGTAATAACTATAGGCCTCTGTAGAAACATAAACCATAAATCTAGTGGATTAGTGAGGTTGCAATACCAGAAAGATTGAGACATTGTAGACAATAACAAAATCTTGCAATCTAAATATTGTAGCCAATAAAAAGCACACTATGTAGCTCAGTGGAATTTGTAAATTCAATATATGGTAAGAAGAATGATAGTCACTTGAGGTGTGATAGTAAAAAAGAGGTTGAGTAGTGATAAGATAATAAAGCCCAAACATTGCATAGTGAAGTGGAAATTTTAACAGTGAGTTTCCTTACCCCCTTGCTAACCTTAAGGGTTTTTCAAATGCTATTGATAGTGTTAGACAAGGAAAATGCAATCAGGGAATGACTGTCCAAATCAAGTAACAATGGTAATCACATGTTCAATGTTTCTTCTTAGCCATTGTATAATGGAGGTAGTGGATTGCATGTTTGAGCAATGTTTTGAGACTCATCAAAGATGGGAGAATAGTCAATAATACCTTGTGGATTGTGAAGTAGTGACAATAAGGTTGAAGGATTTTAAGACCCACAATACCATGAAATAATGAGTCCCGTGGAGTAAGTAAGTAGGTAGTTTATAGGGCATAGTTTGATTTTATAGAAGGATGCTCATGAAAGGAATATTCAAGTGACAGTGAGTGAGTTGTTTGAGATTGCAACTGAGGGTGCAATATCTAGTCTTAAAGGTAGTTAGCAAAGCAATAAATGTGCAAGAAAATCAAATCCTACACAACAAACAATTCACAATATTATCTTGCATAATGCCTTGAGTTTGAAGACAAAAATCTCATTGTATCTTGATGATAGTAGTGACATTAATGGTTAATCACTAGCAACCATGATTTTAAAACATGCGCTTGTGCTTATGGAGGCAACATTTTAAGCAAGGTAGTGAGTGGTGATTTGGAACAATGTCAGGTATGAAAAACTTGCTTTATATGCATATATGTAGTCTAGCTTAAGAAAATGTTCTTAGAAGAGATTGGAGGTGGATTATGGAACTCAAGGGTTACCATGATAAAGATTAAAGAAAAGACTGAGATCTATTTAAAAGCCACTATCATGAAGATATTAAAGATGTCACATGCAAAACCATAGCAGCTAGAGTAATGAATACAGTGCTAAAGAGGATAGCATTCCGGGGCAGATTTAGAAGATCTCCACATTATCTAATCACAGGAAAATATATCATTTATTTATTTTTTAAATTGCAATAAATCATTCTAAACCATATATAGGATACATTGATACTTCAAAAGCATCTAATTTATTTTTTAAAATTAAAAGGAATCATTCTAAACTGTATATAGGATACATTGATACTTCAAAATCATCTAAAGGAATTTAAGATTATGAAAATATATTTCAATTAAATACCTAGATTACAAACAATAGCATGGACAACGTAAACCTTGTTGTGCATAGCAGGAATGAGATAAGTAGCAATGAATCTTATTCCTCCTGTCATGCACATCTCCTTACCATTCTCTGTCATTCTTTATTGAAACACTTCTCCATTTTGGTGGGCTATGCTTGAAAATAAGGTTTTGATGAAGGTTTTAGAGTATGTTTATTAAAATGAAAACTCCATTTTGGTGGGCTACACCTAAAAATAATATTTCAACGAAAGTTTTAGTTTATGTTTATTAAAATTTTAGAGTATTTTAGCGAGCTATTGATTCTTGATTCCTTAAATGATTTATTCAAATGGATTGTGACAAAATAAATAAGTATTTAGTCATTTTTATTTGTGTGACTAAATATTTTTTATTCAACAACCAAATTAGTCATTTATTTACTCATTTATAGCTGAGTTGCAAAAAATTAATAGAATTTAGTCATTTTTAGTTGTTGTGACTAAAAGTTTGTCATGTAGTCATTTATTTGCCAAATTTAACTAGTGTTGGTCAAACCTTGTTTTGGTAATCAAACATTGAAATGAAATGAAATAGAAAGGAGGAATGATGAATGAAAAAATAAGCAATATTGCAACTCACCAAACCCTTGAATAAGATACTACAAAAATGTATGAAATGGCTAGCAAGGATGTGGATCTTGACTCTTGTTTGAATGATATGGATCTTGAATTGAATGTTTGCTTGAATCATAAAATCCTACATCATAAATGTTAGCTAAAAAAAAACATGATGCATGATGACTTTGACATGATGCTTGATACTTGAATAATGCTCCAAAACACTTGATAGCCAGCTCTTGAAGGCCCTTGGATGATCTTGTAAACACTTGTATGCTCTTGTGAACTCAAACTTGCTATAAGGAATGGTCTCATGAAAGTCTTAGGTGAAAATGAGTGAAATAACCTTGTATTTATACTTGTTTATGCCAAATTTCTTGAAATTACAACACTACAAGCCAACATCAGATATAGGAGAATAAAATCCTACCAGGAATTTGAATTTAATTTAGGTCTAAGCTAAGTGAGACTTATATGCTAGTTGGGGCATATGAGTCCCATTAGGCTAAGCTTGGGACACATTTTTCAAGAAATAACTAGTTTAATGTGAAATCTAGATTGGGGCCCAAAAACTTAGGTGGGACCCATACACCCAAGGTGGCGTATCAGTCCCAAATCACTAAATCTGGGCCATACAATCCAAAAACACAAGAATTATGATTGGATGTTGGTAAATGCCAGGATTAATCTTGGAAAGATGCATTAATTAAGGCTTGTGGATGCAAAATAAGGCCAATTAAAGATAAAGAATCCCAATTAGTTAATGAAACCCTAGATTAGTGTGAAAGTGTAAAGGTAAACTTTACAACACCCTAAATAAGGAGCAACTAGGTTCACTTAGTTCAAAAGGGCCCAAGACCTAATGTGAAAGTGTTAAACACATTACAACACTAAATCAAGGCAAAATTTTAAGCTCAATTTAATAGGGAGGGCCCAAACAAGTGTGAAAATGTACTTGGGGATACCGTTTGAAAGCTATAGATGTTTTTCAATCAGCCTATCAATTAGGACTTTAGTTGTAATTCAAATAGAAAATGAATAATAATTATTTATTAAATTCAATGTAAAGAATAATTTATATTGGTGGAAAGTTGAGAATCTCCTTTAAAAACCCTTTTCGTTTCATCAATTTTGGGTAAAGAAAAATTTGTTAGCCACATACCCTACACATACCCATCATATCGCCACTTTTTGGCCCATCATGATCTTGCACGTACCCACTACATTTAGCCCCAACTTTAGTGAGAGGAGGGACTTGATTCAAACTCACACTGAAGTAGAAAAACTCACATCAAGAGGGGTTTAAATGTACCAATGCTAGTGAGATAGGACAACAATAATCAAGAGGGTTGATCAAACCCCTGGGATCAAGATCCTATGAAAAAATAACATAGAAACAAAAGAACACACATGAAAATGATATAAGGAGCAACAACAAGGCACAAACATACAATGCCAAAGATGTGAAGAAAAGAAAAATAAAACAAAAGGGGTGGATCAAGCTTTGACCATTTTTCCCACACGCTGTGGATAAGATCTAGGCTTCTTGTCCAAATATGCATGCTCACTTTGAGGCAACAAAACTTCAAGTTGTTTGTTGGGTGAGTATCCAAAAGGGTGAGACACATACACATGTATTCTGCAAGTGCTCACAAGCAAGTGGCTATGAGAAATTTATGCCTTAGTTTGAATCCCATATGTACAACCATACCAAAGCTATACCTCCTGATAACTTTGATAAAGCACCACACAATAATGAACTTTGAGCTTCATGAGGCAAGCAAAGCTTTGTATGCTTGTGTATAGAAGTGAATTTGCACCCCTTATGCAAATTCCCCTTTTTCCCTTCTTCACTTTAGAAAACCAAATTTGAAGGATAAATTCCGCATAAGCCTGCTATCTTCATTCCACTTGGTGGTTGTTTTGTGTGTCGACAAAGAAATAACTATCGGGGATGCCCACGTAGTGCATATACATTTGTGCGGCACGCTTATGTCCCTGGCAGATTCCTATGTCTAGAGCTTGTAGAGGCATTACACTTCCCATTGGAGGTCGATTTGTAACACCCCCTTCGACTAATTGACCTGAATATGGTTGTTTTCTTTGTTATCTCCTTCAAATTCACTACTCATTCCTTCATTTCATCCCTTCAAGCAATCTCCCTCACAAGGTTAAGCATTTAGTTCATTTCTTTGCATCCTTTAGCACACTCTCCAAGCATTCAAGCAACACTCTTGCACTCCATAGCAACAGAAAAAACACTCCATCAACTCTGTAGAGCAAGTGTGGAACCAACCCCATTGCAACAGAGGCTTGACTCCTCTCATTTTCTCCCCCATTAGCCTCAATTTCTTTTGGTGGGGGTGGTAAGATTTATACTTCTCTCCTCTACGATTTGGTGGGTAGCGCCCTATTGTTTTTGTAGTGCTTTTGTGTTCTTTGTTTCATTTCTTTCTTTAGCATATATTTCTCCATTATCACTATCTTGGTTGTCTATGGAGGTGGAAACACCTAAACGAGGGCCTGACTGAGGTAGGCCCCTATATAGCCACCCAACATTTTTCCTCTTCATTGTGTAGGTGGACATGTTACTTGGAGCTAGTTGGTGAATAGGATTTTTTGTGAGATCATTCTTGTCACCCTAACATTAATTTACTTACTTTATCACATTCGTCTATATGTTTCATATTTCATAGTGTTATTTTGTTCACCTAAAAACTACTAGCTAGGTTGTTAGTCCATTTTCTAATGTTTGACTTTGTCTCTTCAATCGTCTGGTCATACAGACGCTAGTGCACCTGAGAGATGTCAGCGCGCCACATTGTCACCTTGGAACTATGCTTTTGGCCTTAGGAAGAGAGCTTCTTGAGGCACAAAGTTAAATAAAAAAACTAGCTCGCCTAGCCCCATTCTACATTTTGGGTCTATAGAGTGATTCAAGGACCTTATAGTCCTCATCATTCTCATCCCATAGTTCCTAACACCCCTTTAAGTTGAGGTAAGTTAGGGAAACACTCCTGGCTCTCCATGACCTGGGGCCTTGAATGTGGTTGGTTCCCCTCTCTTATAGCTTGAAACTCATGAACCAAGATGGCTCCACAAGCAAGCAAAGTGGGTTATGCAATGTGGCCATATAACTGAAAATGCAAAAGAGTGTAAGGTATGTTTAAAGGAGTTTTGCTTAGTTCATGTAAGCTTTTAGGGAACATTATTCCTGATATCTCCAAGAGAGGACCAATCAAAGAATAGAAGATTCACAACTTAGGGGATGTAGTGTGTTGCATCAAGCCACTAAGAGGAATATAATATGCTAAGATAGATCACACTCTTGATAGACATTACACCCAATGTCACCACGAAGAAAAAGAAATATCGCCTGAAGTAAGAAGACTACACAATGAAACATGAAATGCAAACAAATAATACCAATGTATTCCCCCACTTTAAAGAAATTGCTAAACACCATGTTGTGAGAAATTACTTTAAACTAGAAAATTATCAATGCTAACAATAAAAAGGACATGAGAGCTTATTTGGAAAGCCCTATGCCAAGTCATATGTTTCCAAATAAAGCTACGTCATGAAAAAAAGAGGTTTTCCCCAAAATGAAATACCAAAAACAAATGAGGGATCCATGGATTCGAGGTCAGTATGTTCTTGCTACAATGTTATTAGAGAGCTTGAAATTGTTATAATTCCCCAAATACTCATAGAACAAGAAGAATGACACAAAGATATCAAAAACAAAGAAAAACTTTTGGGTCAACATGGAAGAGACATAAATGTCTCAACACTTTACATCATCCCCAAAATGAAAACACAAGACAAATGAAAAGATAAAGGAAAAATCTTTTGGGTCAACATGGAAGAGATGTGAATGTCTTGGCACTTTGTGTCATCCCCAAAGGAAAACACAAGACAAATGAAAAGATAAAGGAAAAGATTTTGGGTCAACATGGAAGAGACCTAAATGTCTTGATGCCTTGTGTCATCCCCAAAAGGAAAACACAAGACAAAGAAAGGTTTATGACATAGAGAAGAATGTAGGTACAAATAGAGGAATTCACAAAGAGAGAGGGATACATCAAACATAATAGTACGGGGGAACACATGATGCACATGCAATCATACAAAAAACATGAAAAAGAAAATAATGCAAAAGACTAGTAAGAAAAATGTGAGTCAACCTATTAGTAGATCGTATGCATCCCAATCATGTTCATTGTATACAAAAGGCAAACAACTAGCCAAAGGAACAATGACAAATGTGTTACTAGGACAAGGCTATCTAATTCTTTCCCCCACCGAGTGCAAGACAAGAATGAGCCAAGGTATGTGATGAGAAAGATGAGAGTTAGTTATAGGAACTAGGTGCTTCAACACAAGGAAGAACACCACAATCCTTAAGATGTTGAATTCGATTACTCAAGGCCTTACATTCATTAGTAGAATGACCATGAACTCTATGATATGCAAAAAATGAACTCCTTGTTAAAAAGGTGTAGGACAATTGAGAGGGTGGGGTTAATCAGTTGTCACCAAAATTAAATTCAAAACTTCAACATTTATTAACTTCACAACCACACTATTCTATTATTAAATATGAACATGAAATGTAGATAACATAAAGAAAAATCAACACACTAAACACCATATTTTACATGGAAAACCTAGTGAGGGAAAAATCAGGGTGAGGATTAACTCACAATATAAAGTAGTTCCAAAAACTGAATATATAAGGCTTACTACCAAGGGATCATTTCCCTAAAAGGACTCACTATCCAGATACAAAATCTCACTACTTACAAGGAGGCTCACTTCCTACAAAGAGATTTACAAAACAAATTTGGGTTTTACAGCCAAAATGAACTAAAAAGAGTGCACCTAACAAGTGCTAATATAGTTCCGATGATGCTCAATAGACTGACTTAACACACTTCATCATTTTCTCTCTTCTTCACCTTCACATTCACAACTTCCTTTTCAAAAATATACTGTCTTCAAAAACTATTCAACATATATATACTCAATCTATCCGCAAGCATCAATTAGGTTGGCCAAATTAGATGCATTTCCTTGTTTACCAAAAATACCAACTTGTTGGCTACAAGCATTCAAAAATTATTTCCAAGAGGAAATTAAAATGTCCAATATGCTACATCATGTTAGCATGGGCCTAAGATAGGTCGCACATATATCCACATAACAAAAATTAATTTTCCATATCACTACTTATCCAAGAAGTCGGCCAGATATAGACTTCTTTGCAAAAATTAATCAACAAAATAATGCCAATACATCATACGAGCACTGGAGCACGAGATATTCTGTACATACATGCTTTCAACATCCATAAACTATTTCTCAAAACCACAAGTAGTAACTATCAACTGCGGAGGATTGCAGACTAGAATACCGAAGGGTGCAACATGAATACCGGTTCAGATACTGGACCAAAATACTGGATCAAGTACTGACTTAGACTTGTAATCACAACATGGTGACATCAATGACAACACAAAACTATAGATATAGCCATTCTTCTTCATTCTTCTAACAATCTCCCCCTTTTTCATTGATGGCAACATGTGCCAAAAATTTTCAAAACACAACATTAGCATAACTCTCTCCCTACTAACATGAATCTCTCCCCATAACTTTATACTCTAACTCTCTCCCCCTTTGACGTCAATGGCAAAAGGAGACCAAAAAGGTAGGATGTAAACATATGTAAATGATGAATTTGTATATACACAAGAATTCAAGCTTCCCATTTCAAACATTCAAACAAGAATGACACTTTTTACATGAAAGATTTTCTTATAGCTCTCTCTTATGATTAGAAGAATTATTTTCTAGGAAAGTACATACGAATTCATTCTTGCACTCATACCTTCCAATAATGATAACTGTGTAACGAAGGATATCTGATCAGAAGATAGACACAGTCATTCACAATTTTCTGCATTAGAGAGAATTCCAGAGAGATGATCTAACTGGACCTGAACAACTTCCTTAACAACTAAAAGGTTCTAACCATATCTTCTATCTGCTTTTGAGTAGTCAGCAATTCCACCTATAATTCTTCAACCCTTATTCTCTATTTTCCATCCCTGTCTTTGAAGAAATCAAAGTTCTTTCCAATACTATTCATCTTAGCTTTCAATAGCTTCAATTCTACTTCTAAAATTATCAATAGTTGTTGGCCACTGGAGACAATACCTATAAATTTCATATATTTATTTGATGCATTCTTTTGTGTCATTCATATGTTTAGATAGTAGTTGCTTTGCTTTGTTACATCTTCTTTCAAGCATAGCTTTGAACTTATGTCCTTTGGGTCCTTCCAACAATGTTCTCTCTTCAACAATCTCTACTAGATCATCCAACAAGGAATCTGAGACATTTGACACTGAAATACCTTTATTCAACAAATAATCTACCATCACATCATCAATTTTAAGTTTCTCAATCAGAGAGCACACATTCCATATTTCACCAATCTTCTTCATCTCACCCTTATCCAGTAACATTTGTATATCCTCTGGATCAAAGGAGTCAAAACCTGACAAATATTCTTCTTTGTTCTTCTCTTCTTCAAAGATATCTGTTACAATAGCTTTCCTATTTTTTGGTTCTAGAGGAGACTCACCAATGATAACTTCCAACTCTCTCTTACCAGAGGATGAACCCATTTCAAACTAACTCAGTACAGACATACCAAAGCATAGATTTGTCTTTAAGGATGTGAAATATGTTCTACACATTTACATTATCTACCAATGATTCCAAGTATCTATAGACTTGTTTCCCAATAGGAATACCAGATTCCCATACAACATTTTCTCTTCCCGGTAGGGAGTTCAAAAAGTAAAAAGCCAAGCACACAAGAAAAGATCCAAACTGAAAAGGATAACCCTCAACCAATGACATTCGGGAATTCTCAGTTAGATTTTCAAGTAATAGGCCAGACAAATCAAACTACCTATTTTCCTTAACCATCATATGTGCAAGATATATGACAATAGCTGAAGTCGAGCCCTCAAAAAATTTCTAAAATAGATTTTATAAGAAACACCACACGCAACATACCTTATAGCCAAATCCACAAGAGTGTTTATCAATAGATCTTGAGGGTCTTTATTAATTCCAATAAGTTCCTACACATCTTTGTATTTCACAATTTTCTTTCCAGGGAGATCCCCAATACTGCATAAACCAGTAATTTCTTTGATTGCTTCCTTTGTGATTAGGTAGGGTTTGTTCAACACAATACTGCCATTCTTGAATCAACTCAACAAGAATAAGATGAACTCTTTATTAGCAAAACAAGGAAATTCTCCCCATAAATTCATACCGAGGGTTTTTATGCTCTGTAATTTATTTTCCTTCAACCCTAGTTCCATTTATTTCATCTTCCTATGATCAAATTCTTCCAATTCAACTCCTTTCATCTTCATTGGAATGTCACCACTCGATCCTTTGTCCATCGCGGTGCTTAAATTTCTTGATTTCGTTATTGTTCAGTCGAGACATCTTCTTTTTCCCTTGAAGATTGAGAAATAATTCCTAAGTACCCGAAATAATTTCTTCGAGTTACTTTAGAAAAGCTTCAGATTGCTTCGAGATCGCTCCAAGACACCTTTGAAACTCTTCAAGTGCTCAATTGATCAAAGAGGCTTACAATTTTTACCTTATACACCATCAATTTTCCCTAAATCACATTAAATGTGGCAAACATCAAAAAGCTACTAAAAACATTCCTCTCAACACAGAAAACCCTAATTGGGTCCACAAATTAGCATGCTAACATTTTTTCTTCCAGTTCCTTTTTCAAAACCTATGCTTATTTATTCTTCACATTACATCCTCATGTTATCCTCTGAAATTCCATTCATCCAAGGGGTTCATATAGTTTTCTGATAATACTCCCCCTAAGACCATTGTAGGTCTATTTCGCGGAGGAATTGTCCATACGAGATGAGGACACAAACACATTAGTAGTTGTAGGCTCTTCTTCTTCTTTCTTCTTCCATATCTTATTAATCTCTTGCTTCATCTCTTCTTTGTCGATCTTCTTTACCAATTCATTCTTCTCTATTGGAGCAGACTATTTTTCCTTCTTGCTTCTACAAACCTTTGAGATATGCCCAAGTTTGTTACAATTATAGCAGACTACACCTTTCTGACTATTCTGACCATCATTACTTTTTGATCTACATTGATTTTCTTTGTGCCCAAATTTGTTACAGATATAACAGTAGCCATTAAAATATTGATTCATTTTGCATCCATTAAACTTGTTCATCATTACCCGACCGGTCATTCCAACCTGAGGTTTGCATTCAGTAGCTTTATGTCCAACCTTTTTGCATGAAAAACATTGTCCAGAGAAAGAACCAGGAAACTGAATCATCCTTCTCCTGCATTATGTTGCCTTGTGACCATATTTTTTATAGGAAAAACAAATACCATTGAAAGAGGGATACCTTTGTGCATTAGGTTGTCTCACAGGTGATCTCCTTGCAAAATTTCTTGAATTTATTTTCTTCTTTCCTTCATCTTGAGTCTTTTGATTGTCCTTAGAATTTTCACCTGCTTTATTTCCCAAGCCACCTTTGTCTTTACTTGGTTTTTGTCCTCCAAGTAGCTCTTCAAGCTTGTTGGACCTAGATCTAAAATTATTCTCACAAAGAACTTTTTCCTTTTCTAGCTCAACTCTCAAGTTGACTACCTCTTGTTCAAGTTTAGAGCATTCATCAAACTTGTTCTACACCATTGTATTAAGAAATTCTTTAATTCTCTTATTTTCTTCTACAAGCACTTTCAGTCCAATTATCTCTTGTTTCAGCTGCTCACTCACTTCTATGTGTCTTTCCTTGAATTTCTTTAATTGTTCTTTCAGCTTCTGGACTCATTCATTAGCGTCATCTATATTTTCTTTCAAGTCCCTATTTTCATTTTTTGCATTATCAAGATCTTCAAGTGTAGTCCAGAGTTCTTCTTTATCATCCATTTGATCGACCTTCAGGATATTCTTTGAGTGGTTAAGCTCTACACCAAGGAACCAAAGCTCTAATACCAATTGTTAAAAAGGTGCAGGGAAATTAAGAGGGGGGGTGAATCAGTTGTCACCAAAATTAAACTCAAAACTTCAACACTTATTAACTTCACAACTACACAGTTTTGTTATTAATTATGAACATGAAATGCAGATAACAAAAAGCAAAATCAACACAATGAACACCAGATTTTACATGGAAAACCCAATGAGGGGAAAACCATGGTAAGGATGAACTCACAATATAAAGTTGTTCCAAAAACCAAATATATAAGGCTCACTACCAAGGGCTCACTACCCAAAAAGGACTCATTGTCTGAATATAAAATATCACTGCTTACAAGGAGGCTCACTACCTACAAAGAGATTTACAAAACAAAATTGGGATTTACAGCCAAAATGAACTAAAAATAGTGCACCTAACAAGTGTTGATATAGTTTTGGTGATGCTCAATAGACAGACTTAACACACTTCATCATTGTCGCTCTTCTTCACCTTCGCATTCACAACTGCCTTGTCAAAAACATATTGTCTTCAAAAAATGTTCAACATATATTACTTGATCTATTTGCAAACATCAATTGGGTTGGTCTAATTAGATGCATTTCCTTGTTTACCAAAAATACCAACTTGTTAGCTACAATCATTCACAAAATATTTCCAAAAGGAAATTCAAATTTCCAACATGCTACATCATGTCAGCATGGGTGTAAGATAGGTCACACATATATCCACATAACAAAAATTAATTCACCATATCAATACTTATCCAAGAAATCGGCCAAATATAGACTTCATTGCAAAAAATAGTCAATAGAATGATGCCAATATGCCATACAAGAACTGGAGCACGAGAGATTCTATATGTACATGCTTTCAACATCCATAAATTGTTTCTCAAAACCGCAAGTAGTAACTATCAAATACGGAGGATTGTCGACTAGAATACCAGAGGGTGCAACATGAATATTGGTTCAGATACCAGATCAAAATATCAGATCAAGTACTAACTTAGACTTGCAATCACAACATGGTGACATCAATGACAACACAAAACTGTAGAGATAGCCATTCTTCTTCATTCTTTCGACACTCCTGTAGTAAAATTTCTTTCGTGTTCTTAGAGGGAGGGATATCAAATGATCTTGGAGGAGTCTCGACAAGATATTCTCTTGATCAAAATTAGAAGATATTGCTTTAGTTTGTGACAAAGATATTTCTTGCATAGTACAAGATGTCATACTTACACAAGACTCTTTAGGTTGCGAGATTTTTTTCTCTCCTTGAAAGGAGGGTGTAAAATATAATGAACTCCAATCATTAGTGTTTTGTGTGACGACATTGATATTAAGTGAATATTTCTCTGTTTCTTTCGTTTCTTTCAAAGGACAAAAACTACTAGTGTCTATCAGTTCAGGATGCACTAATGTTAAAGTTGGCTTAGAAGGATCTTTTGTAAGAGTGTTGACATTGAGTGAAGGATTTCTTGTTTCTTTTGAGGGAAAATAACCAAGACCATTAGTCATTCCTTGTGTATTAGGCTCTATATCTAGACATAGATACCTTGGTCTCTAGCACCACATCCTTTTCCACTATATCCAAGTTGTTTCATGAGTTCATAACTTTTTCCATAAAGCATTTTCATTTCTTTTGGAGTAAGTGGTCGTTTATAATCAGCTTCATCAAAGTTTGTTGTATAATTTTCTTTTTCTTCTAAAGTGGTTGAGGTGGATGCTTTTGAAGGGTCTTCTGAATTTTTTGTTGACATTACCGCTTTTTCTTTTCCTTTTTCAGTGTCCTTTTTTTATGATCTTGTATTTACCCATGAATGATGTGAAATCTAAGGAACCCCAATCATCTTCTAATAGCTTCGCGACTTTCTTAATGTGTTTTTCTTTGTCTTTTTGTTGCATAGGTTCTACTTGTGTATAGTTGGTGTCAATGTTTTCAAAGGATTTTCCTTATCTTTGTCAATATTCAAACAATTGTTTGGTTGAAGGTTGGCATCGATTTTATATTTTTTTTTGTTGTAGACATACTTCATTTTATGATGAAGGGTTGAAGGAACTACTTGTACCTCATGAATCCATGGTCTTCCTAAAAGGAGGTTGTATGAAAGATCATGAGGCATAACATGAATAGGAGTTTGTAACGTGGCCTTTCCAACTGTAATAGGAAATGTAATCACTCCAACTAGTTGTTTTCCTACATTTTCAAACCCTCGAATAGATAAAGAGGTGGGTTGAATTTTTTATTTATCCATGCCAAGTCTATCCAAAAGGGTCACACTACATGCATTAAGGGTGGAGCCATTTTCAACAAGGGTTATTTTTATTCCCCACCCATCTTAGTTAGCTATTGTCATGAAAGCTTCATATTATTTTTACACTTCCAAAGGAGGGATCTCACTTTGGTGGAAAACAATGTCAGTATTTATTCCTTGAATCATGGATGCTATGTCATTTGGTTGTGCATTAGAAGGGATAGGAACTTATTGTAAATCACTTTGAAACATGTTATGATAATGAGGGGAAGCTTGAATAAGGTCCCATAAGGATATCTTAGCAGGAGTATTCTTAAGTTGTTCAACAAGATCATACTCCTTTCCACTTTGTGGAGGCAAATGAGGAGGACTTGGTAAGATAGGGTTAGGCAATGGGAGGGATGTTGGAGGTGTTTTTCTTGGTTGCAAATTGTTTATAGTGTTATATGTATGAGCAACAGTATTATAACTTGGTTGTTGTGAAAAATTATTCTTAGGTGGGTAAAGGATAAGTTTAGGTTTCTTTTGAGTTTGTGGTTGTTGTGAGGGTGGATAAAGAATTAGAGGATTCTTAGGATGTCCCACAGGGTATGTAGGAGGTCCAATAGTCAAGGGGGATCTAATGGAAACTTTTACATTCATAACCTCAATGGTTTTGGTTTGATGTCTTTGTAATGAAGGGGAGTCTAGTGTCATCTTTTCACCATCATCTAAGGGAGTCACATCACTATTGTTTGAAAGAATTGTTTCCATGTCATTTTCTTGCACCATGATATCCTCCATAGGAGGAGAGTTTTTTGGAGAACTAAAAACTAAATGTTCATGACATTCAAAGACTGGGTCTTCTAAAATGACTTCATCATAAGTAAGGGAGTTATCAATTGTTGGATTGTCTTGTTTATCATTAATGGAATTCTCTTGTTCAATAATGTTTTCCCTAGGAGAAGAGAGACAAATAGAACTCTCATAATTCTCATTTGTTTGATCATCTGGCACCAAAATATCTTCTTCACAACTAGGAGAGATACTAGGAGAAGAACAAATGTGATCGTCATGATTGTCAATGATTTCATCCTTGTTTTATAGGGCCTCATTCTCTTGTGCCCTAATATCTACCCTAGTAGGAGAGCTTTTAGGAGAGGAGAAAACAAGAGGTTCATCACATTCCATGGTTATATTTTGTAAAGTAGCTTCATTACAAATAGGAGAGGTATCAAGAGAAGGAAAACTATGATTTTCATGCTTACCAAATAGATCTTTCCAAATGGTAGGAGCATTAGGGAATGGAGGAACAAGATTCTCATGACTCTCAATAAGTGTATCTTCTAACACCAAACTATATTCTTTGCATCAATGAGGGATGTTAGGAGAAGGAAAAATTTGATTGTCATGGTTATCTATGATTTCATCCTCTTTCACTAAAAATTCTCACAAGAAAGGGATGAATGGAGAATAGGCAAGGTGATGTTTAGAAATGTGTCTATGATATCATCTTCTTGTGTTATAATATCTTCTAAAGGGGGAGGAGGAGAGGGACAATCAATACTCTCAATGATTGTATCTTCTATCACCAAGATACCTTCATCACTAATAGAAGATGTATCAATTGAAGATCAATTATGATTGTTATGATTGCCTATGCTCGCATCCTCTTGTGTTATGACATTCTTACAAATCTGATAGATACTAGGAGGGTATCCAACATGTGTATCAAAGGTTTTACTTTGCTTTCCTAGATTATTCCCATGAGTAGTGAAAATAGAATCATACAAGCCATTTGATATTCTAGGAACACTAAATGCTTGAAAAGTAAACATGCTAA
The DNA here is from genome assembly GCA_007258455.2 of Sequoia sempervirens. Taxonomy (NCBI): domain Eukaryota; kingdom Viridiplantae; phylum Streptophyta; class Pinopsida; order Cupressales; family Cupressaceae; genus Sequoia; species Sequoia sempervirens. The sequence goes on from VDFB02090445.1 coordinate 45,525, forward strand.
CATGAAAAAGTAATCTTTATGAATTATGCAATGTTTTTGAAATGTAAACAAATGTCCTACAGATCTGAAATTTTTAATACTGGAATGATTTTTGAAATGCTTTAAAAATGACTTCACTACATGGATGATTTAATGTAGATACATAAAACAAATGTTCCTAAAACTTTCCAGACCGATACTATATGTTACCGGCAAGCTTAGGAAGTACATAAATGAGGTTTTCAATGTTATAAAGGCAGTTTCAGGCCTGATATGGGATTAAATCGCCTAGACGGGCATATGAGTCCCAATAAAGGGTTTTTTAGGGATTTAAATGTTGAATAACAATTACCATAGAATTCCTAGAAATTGGGAAAAACAACCTGTATTGGGACTAAGTTTCCTAGAGGGGCATATAAATCCCAGATTAGGGTTTTTACACTATTTTCAACAAATATGTGTAAATGTTATGTTTTCTATTTTGGATGATATCTAGACTAAGTGCAAATGTAGATTTTAGATGAAATTAAATGATGCAAGATGCAAAAATGCAACCTATATGCACTTTCACTAATGTAAGATTTAGAAACCCTAGATGCAAATTAATTAATGAATACCTAATGCAATGTTAGTGCAAGCTATATCTAGGATTATGATGCACTCCAAATAAAAAATAGGGTGTTCTAAAGGTAGGTTCACCAAAATGAAACAACTAAAATAGGGTGCTCCACCTTTTAAGAGATGGAACACTAGGGTTATGGCCTATTCCACTCAAGTTTCACTCAAAAAAACCCTAGAGATATCAATCCAATGATGGAATGAAAGAAAGAGATCTACTAAAGGTTGTCCTAGGGTATGATCAAAGAATAAAAGGGAGTTCACCACCAAGCTAGGGTTTGGAAAGACTAGTAATATGCAAGATCTAATGATGAAACTTAATGATATGCAAGACTTGAATAGATGACCTAGAAATGAATGTAAAACAAAATAAAGAATTGGTAAATTAGAGAGGTGTACCTGGGAAGATGAATATGCTCGAAATGATGTTTGAAATGCTAAATTTAATGAAAATTAGGACTCATATGCTAGGCTGGGTGTATCAGTCCCAAACTGGGGTTTCTAGGTGGAAACAATAATTTGGCAATGACAAGTTTAAATCTCTTGAAATCTAGAAAAATCATTGTACTGGGACTCATATGCCATAAGTGGTGTATCAGTCCCATTCTACTTTTTCAGAGCACTATCAAGGTCTGAATCTACTCTTCTATCTTTGCTCTTTCTTCCAATCCTTATTTTTGGATTTTAAATGCTAAATTTTGCTTTGTAGGTGTCTTTTAGTGATCTTGTAAACAAGGTGACAACTTTGTCAACTTTGCAAACTTGAAAACTTCTTCCAATCTTTCTCTTCAATGTGTCTTCAATCTAGATTTGCAAAACACACACTTAAGAGAGGGAAAAGTGTTGTTTTGTCAGTAGATAGGGGTTTGCCTTGGTCAAACCCCGTTTTGATAATCAAACCTTGAAATGAAATGTAATAGAAAGGAGGAATGATGAATGAACAAATAAGCAATGTTGCAAATCACCAAACCCTTGAATAAGATGCTGCAAAAATGTTAGCTCAAAAACAAACATGATGCATGATGACTTTGACATGATGCTTGATACTTGAATAATGCTCCAAAACACTTCATAATCAGCTCTTGAAGGCTCTTGGATGCTCTTTTAAATACTTTTATGCTCTTGTGAGCTCAAAATTTCTATAATGAATGCTCTTATGAAAGTCTTAGGTGAAAACAAGTGAAATAACCTTGTATTTATACTTGTTTATGCCAAATTTCCTAAAATTACAACACTACAAGCCAACATCATATCTAGAAGAATAAAATCCCACCAAGAATTTGAATTTAATTTAGGTCTAAGATAAGTGGGATCATATGCCAGTTGGGGCATATGAGTCCCATTAGGCTAAGTTTGGGACACATTTTTCAAGAAACACTTAGTTTGTGAAATCCATATTGGGGCCCCAAAACTTAGGTGGAACTCATATGCCCAAGGTGGTGTATGAGTCCTAAATCACTAAATCTAGGCCATACAATCCACAAAAACATGAATTATGATTGGATGTTGGTAAATTTTGGGATTAATCTTAGAAAGATGCATTGATTAAGGCTTGTGGATACAAAATAAGGCCAATTAAAGCATAAAGAAGCCCAATTAGTTAATGAAACCCAAGATTAGTGTGAAAGTGTAAAGGTACACTTTACAACACCCAAAATAAGGAACAACTAGGTCCACTTAGTTCACAAGGGCCCAAGACCTAATGTTAATGTGTTAAACACATTACAATACTAAATCAAGGCAACATTAAGCTCAATTTAATAGGGAGGGCCCAAACAAGTGCGAAAATGTAGGGGGATGCATTTTCTGTCACTACAAATGCAAGCTAGGACACCCTAAATGAGATCTAATTCAATGAAAATGAATGAAAATTAATGCAATATCTAACCTAGGATTCAAGGAAAGACTCCAAAATCAGAAACTAAAATTTTCAATAAATCAAGTTCATAAAAATGAAACATAGAAAAATAGGGTTTATCAAAATGAGTGAACAAGATGATAAACCACTATGTTTTTCTAGGGATGTTTTGGACTCAATTATGAGGGCTAAAATCCATAAATTTCAATTAGAAATCAATCCTAACTGTTATAGTAACAATAAGTGATGTTTTGAGAAGCTAAAACAATGTGTACCTTGTTGAAAACTTGATAGTTTTAGGTCACTAAGGACTCATTTTCCCCAAGTGACAAATGGGTCCCTGCTAGGGTTTCTAAAAATTAAAACCTGAGTTATGTTCCTTGATGTCTGCACTTCCATCTCCTCGGTGCTCAACTCTCAAAATTATGAAACAAATTTTGTAGCTTCATTTTTGTGTTCTTGCAATGTAACAACTTTGCAACTTGACAACTTTGACAATTTTGCTTCAATATTGTTCTCCACTTGATCTTCAACCTATGAATCTGCAAACACACAACAAAGAGGAGAAAAACTTTTTGATTGTTAGGGAATGGGGTTTTTCCTTAGTCAAACCCTATTTAGGTAATTAAACCTTGTGATGAAATAATGAAATAGAAACATGAAATGATGATACCTTGAAGATGTCTTGGAATGTAAATTTACAAACTAACATGAAGTGGACATGAAGAATGTAGATCTTGATCTTGTATTGAATATGAAACAATGCTTAACTTGGATCTTGAATGCTACATCACAACACTAGCTCAACAACATGCTTGATGCATTATGCATTTGACATGATGAAATGATCTTGAATTGGTACAACAAAACTTTAAAATCTACCCTTGAATGCCTTTGAAATGCTCTATAATGCTCTAATGCTTGAATGCTTGGATGCTTGTAAACTTGCTAGGTCACTTAGGATGAAACTATGTGAATTAACCTTATATTTATACTAAATCTAAGGATTAACCCCAAAATTCAAATAATCCAAGTTGACATCAAATCTAGGATTGAAAATCATTAAAATACTGCCACAAATAAATTCAAAAATGGCTTTCCTAAGTGAGGAGGACCCATTCGCCCAAAGTGGTGAATGGGTCCTAGCATAATTTTCTAGGACCAAGCTTCGGGGAGGTGGAATAACATCAAAAACCCACCTCAAATATGCCAAAAAAGTAGTGTCCTAGGTTAGGAGGACCCCTTCACCCAAAGTGGAAAATGGGTCCTAGCACAATTTTTTAGGACTCCAACTTTTCCAATGTAAATGCTATGCAATATCATTAATGGGTGTCATAATAGATCCTTTGAAAAGTGCAATTAATAAGGCTTGGATTTGTATTAAAGGGGCCAATTAAAGCTCAATTAACCACAATTAATTAATAAAGCCCTAGATTAGTGTGAAAGTGTAATAAAACACTTTACAACACCCTAAATAAGACACAATTAAGTATATTTTATCATTAATTATTAATTCCCAAACTAAGTGCAGAAAAGGGTTACTTTTTTTGATGCTACACTTCCATGCACTAAGTTCACTATGTCCATCATATCCCATGTGTTCCATTGTCAGGAACCCTTTAGTGTACTTTTCTACTGTTAATGTGACAGTATCTTCTTTGTCATTGTAAATCCAATTGGAAATGTCATCATCTATAAATTATTTGTCCAACTCCCCCCATTTGGAAAAAGTAGTTGGTCTACATTTGATTATCACAGTTGATACCACTTGCGATTTATCTAGTTTTCCATATGATCTAGGTTATGATGAAAGCTGACCTACATAGAAAGATTGTGCCATATCATATTCCCCACGCCCTTTGTCTTTGAATTTAACTTTTACTTTAGGAGTAACCATGGACTGAATAGATGTTTGAGTTAATTCTAAAGGGTGTATGTGGGATTTAGAGGAGGATGCTTGAGTGTTGTTAGGAACACAAAGTGTGGTGTATCCTCTCAAGTTGTTGTAGTATGGGAAAGTATTTGGATCTTCCGAAATAGTTACTTTGTTTCCTTCATGATAGAACTTGAGACACTTGTGAAAAGTGGAGGGCACGACCTACATGGGATAAATTCCAAGTGAAGGGCATCATTATGAGTAGGCGAATGGGAATTCACATCTTTATAAAAAAAGGTCGGATGATGTGAAGGGGTGATATGATTGACCATACTTTAAATTAGTCCACATTAAGATATGTTGGTACTGATGATTCCCTGTGAGCTTTATTTAATATATCTTTATAAATCAGTGATATACATAAAAGCTCGAGAATGGATAATTGGGATAGTGTTTTACTTAGTTGATCCATTAGATTGTACTAAGGTGTAGTAGATGTTCTAGATGTAGCTTCTTGCAGAATTATTTTCCCTCTACATGTTGTGATGTTACATTCTTGATTTATATTTTTTATAGTGATTGTAGATACATGGTTGTCAACTTCCTCAATATGGTTAACTATATAATCATAGTTGATAGTTGTATAATTGGCACCATTGCTTGAGCTACCACCTTAGTTAGAGGCATTTCCTTTTCCATGATTATGCAAGGGATCCTTGAAGATCACATGGTCACTATTTGAGGAATTTTGTTGGTTTTCAACACCAATATCTTCTTTGTCTATTAAGTCCTGAATAAGGTGATTTAATTTGAAACAGTTGGGAGTTTTGTGTCTTTTTATCTTGTGGTAATCACTGAAATCAATGTTCTTCCACCATGTTTGTTTGACCTATGGTTCAAATTATTTGATTTCTGGAAGAGTGACTATATTCGCTTGGTTTAGTTTTCAAAGCATAGACTCGATGGGCTCTCCTAAAGGAGTAAATTTTATTCTTGGGTTGTTGTTGAGTCAAGGAGGTGCTCGTTGTGTGCTATCTTATATATTTGTTGATGTTTGAACACTATTTGGTGCTTGTATGCGTAAGGTGGGTTGGATAATTTGAGCCATTTTTGCACCAACTACACCATTAGTGACATTTTTTTTACTCTTAGTCCAATAGTGGGACTTGTTATTTGAAGAGTTTGAATATGTTTCATTTTCCTTTAAGATTTTAACAAGTCCTTTGGCAATTAGGGCTTTCTCAATAGTAATCCCTTTTTCAATGGCTTTATCGAAGGAATTAGAACATAGCATTTTCAAATGGAAGCCTACTTCATTGTTCATGTTTTGGATGAACATTTCAACCAATTGATTTTCTACGATGTGACATGGGCTCTTGCTAGCTAAGTTTCACCACCTTTGTAAGGAGGCAATTTTTTCTCCATCATTCTGTTTAGTGGTGCATAAGTTTGTCATTTTCATTTCATGGTCCATGTTATAGGAGGAGAAATGGGAGAAAAACTTATCAACTATTTCATTAAAGGTCCTTATTCCCCCAAGGAGTCTAGAAAACCACTCCATGGCATGCCCTCCTAGGCTTCTTGGGAAGAGACACATTAGATAAGTATTGTTATACAACACCTCTAAACAAGCTATGTAGAACTCTCTCATTTGATCATGAGGGTCTACTTTTCCTTTGTATTTGTTGAATTTAGGCATTTCAAAGTGATGTGGAAAAGGTGGCATATATAAAGTCCTATTGAATGGGTACAAGCATATGCCTTCTACTGGATAACTCTTTTTATGTGGCCCCATATGGATGTTTTACATTTGTTGTTGCAAATTTTGGATATGAAGAGCTAGATTGTTTAGATCTATTGGATTGTAAGCGAGTGTGGGATGTGGTGATTGTTGACATTGGAGGTAGTTTTATGGCGGTGTATTTTGATGACCATATCCAGAGGGTTTTGTGGAGTAGTATTAGCATATTATTGTAAATGGTTTTGGTATTATGGAGGGATGTTGTGTTGTGGATGTATGTAGTTAGGGGGATTGGTATATTGTTTTGACGTGATGGTGTTTTGAGTAGAGTAAGTATTTTGAGTATGCAAGTGCATGAACATGTAATTAGGATTGAAGTTGGGAGCCTGTGGAGGCTATGTTATGGAGTTGGTGATGTATTTAGTAGGTGGTATATTTGATGGGTTTACATGCATGCTTGTTATTGGATGAGAGGTGTTAGGATTGTTGGGTGGAGGTTGATGTGGTGGTATTTGTGAAGGATGAGATGATTGTGCATGTAGATTCAATGTTTTGACAAAATTAATCAAATGACTTGAATTATTTAATTACTATAGAAGAATAGATAATATGAATTTAATTAAATAATATGAAATTATTTAATTATGAAGATAAAGTGAAAATAATCATTAATTTAATAATTCAATCATAATTCAATGTCTACAAAATCTACTTTATTACGCCGAAGGCGTATCATATTTGAAAATGCCCAACCTATTTTTTACTACCGATGGTCAATAAGTGAGCAGAAGGATGGAAATACAGTTATATCAATCTCACCCGTTTAATATTATCCGTCAATATTTTAATCTTTCTCATTTTCCCATGTTTGAATATTGTACACTATACTCTGCCACTATTTTAATCAACAATATAATCTTTCTAAGAGCCCTTGAAAGATGATCAGTTTGATCATACTGGTTCATTTATTTCATCCGTCTTTTCTCCTTTTTCATCCAGAATCTGCCAGCTTTTTGGAAATAAAGAACAATTGAATATAATACAGCTGTAAAACTGCCATGGATTCGAGTAGTGATCACGTCATTAGATATTTTATCGAGTGTGGTATGGAATGTTTATCAGAAGAAAAAAATTTGTTCATACACAACTTGCATTTTTCGCTAGCTCTGACAAATCGCATTTACTACAAAATAGCTATGCAATTAATTTTTCGCCAGCTTGACAGCTCACATTTACTACAAAATAGCTATGGCATTAATAAATATTGTACATTGATGTTACATATGTCTTCATATTCACCTTTAATGTCTGCAAATGGGTGTTGAGAATGAGGCCTTCTCATCTAGGCAATTTTTGTGGAGGCAATGGTGTTTTTGCTGTGTATTGTGTGGAGGCTGGATGCGAGGCATCTAACAATGGTGGATACATTCAGTGTATTGTTCTTGACCATGATGCTTTTAAGCGACAAAAACTTATTGTTGGATTTAAGCAATCGTTAATGTTCCATTTTCATCTGCAATCTTCGTCTTGTGCTTAGGATTTTTCTTTTCAGTGTAGTTTTGCCATTTTTCGTTTGGAATATGGGATCCGTTGTTCTTTCTTGTTTAGAGTTGTAGAGTTGTTTGGAATGATAAATAAAGTTGTAGATGACCCAGACAGTGTTTCTTATTCTCGAGTGTGATCTTTTAAGGAGTTGTGTTAAGAAAATGACTATGTTTTTTGAGTACTCTCTTTTCCTACAATCGTGTAGTTTGATGGGTTTTTTCACTGTTGAATATCGTTTGCTTTACCGTAGATGGAATGAGCATTTAGGCCGTATTGGGTGTTTAAAATGTCTGAGACATACAAATACTTTATTTCTTCGGTAAATTTGAGGTTTTCTAGGGGGATTCTCCTTTCTTAATCGTTGCCTCTTTCATACGTGAACTTCTTAGCTTTTGTTCTATTTTTTTGAGTTTGAAATGTTTATGACTGGCAACAAATTGTTTCCTTTCTGGAAAATTGGAAGTTTTTGTGCCTCGATGCATCTGAAAGGTTGATAGCACAAAAAATTATTCAGTTTTGGTATTTTACGTTGCTGCAATCTAAAAGATGCTCCATTTCCTCTCAAAATCGACACCAAAAAGGCTTGTAAAGTTTCATTTTGCAGGCTGTTAAAGTTAGTAAGGGAAAATTCTTGCTTGCATGAAATAACCCATTGCTTTCTTTGTTTTGTGTTGCTTATTTCAAACTTTTTTATGTTATGAATTTGTTTATAGTAAATTTGAGCTGGAAATTTCTATTAACTTATAGGGTTGTAAAGTTTTGTATCTGCAAGTTTTTAAAATTTGCAAGGCCAAATCCTTGTTGGTATGAGATGGTCATTGTTATCTTACTTTTATGTTTTCTTGTTTCAGTGGCATATGTAAAGACCATTAGTATAAAGCCAGTTTCTGATTTTATTTTTATTTGATTTATCCTTTATTGGTAATAGGTTGATTCAGGAATCCCATGATTCATGCATTTTTTCAGAGCTTTTTGTAGTGGTAGTTTCTATCATTCACAGTAATGTTCTTATCATTTGATTCTCACCATTGTCTACATAATAATCTCCATTGAATCTCTCTGATTTTCAACATTGAGTATTCATCTTCTTTTTTGTGCATTCCCTACTCTGGAAAGATGAATGTTTGTATCCTCGTCTAATTTTTACTCCATAGGGAATGATGAATGTACAACTTTGAAATTTGATTTTCCATCAGCATCAGGTGCACATAGGTGTTTACTGATTAGAACAAATGAATTCACACCAATATCGTTGCACAACAGTGGTTTGTTTGTAAATGAATTAGGTAGCATTAGTTCAAACAAGATAGCTAATAGCCTACTTTAGATTACTTGACTGTAACAACACCAGCATAAAACTATTTTCTCCTTTGATGATGAGTTTTTTCGGCCAATTTAAATCTTCTTTTCAAAGGAAACTCTTCGGCGTACCCATTGCACACCAAGGTGAGATTGCTAGTTTTTAGAATGCTACAAAGAATGACACCAACATTGTTAAAACAAATGTATCCTGTAGCATAGAGTTCCCATTTGAAAGAACGTATTTTCTTCCCTAGTGAAGAGATTACATTGGACATTTATCATCACGTAGCGTATACGTAATATGGTCCGAATATGACTTTTATTTATATAAATATTATTTCTCAAGGAGTGAACACTAGAGAAACAAGAGCTGCAGAGTAGCGAAGTTCCTGCCAAAGTGTGCAAAAACAATTTTGTTTTTGTTTGCAGCTTGTTTGATTAGTTTTGTAGTATGTAAGGATTGTGTAATTTGTTGTTGAACATAAGCTTTTAGACCTGCATGCAAAAGTAAAATGAAGCACTCAAACTGTCCATGTTGGAAGAAACTGCAAGATCTAAAATGGCTTGTCAGATGGAAAAGGATGGTGATGATCAACGCTCTCTATATGTGGCCATATTGTTGGAAGACAAACAATGCAAGAATCATAGGAGTAGGGGAATGCTATCAAATGACAAGAATAAGAATAGCCTAACAATTTGAACTGGGCAGTCAATGAAGGAGACATTCTTAGGTCTGAAGCTTCAGTCATGCCACCCATTTATATAAGACTTGTGAATAGGGATGCATTGAAATAGAAAAATGAATTTGTTAAAGATGTTGTTCGAAAGATAATGCAGGAAGACAAGACAGTGTGGTAAGAAAATGAACTACAAAATTTAAACAATCTACCAAAAAAAGCTTTACAAACATTCAAGCAAATTCAAGTGGTGGATTTAAGGCCAAATTCCACAACTTTTCCCAACATCTTGCCTGCTTGTGCTAGGATGGCAGCTTTGGAACAGGGTATGGACATTAATCAAAGATTAAGGGGTATTTTTGTCAGATGTTATAGTTGCAACTGCCCTGGTAAATATTTATGCAAAATGTTGAAGCATAGAAAAGGCACCTGAACTCTTTGACATAATGCCTCAAAGAGATGTGTCCTCTTTGACTACAATAATTGCAGGATATGCAAAAAAATACATTGATTTGTTGAAAACACTTTAGAAACCTCCAAGAAAATGCAATTGATAGGTGTAAAGCCAAAATCCACAACCTTTGTTAGCATCTCCTTTGCTTCTACCAAAATAGTAGCTTTGCAAGAGGGTCTATTCCATCAAAGCATCAGGATCGATAAAGTTTTTCCGATGTTGCAACATTCCTGTTAGACATGTATGCAAATATGGAAGCATAGAGAAGGAACATGAGTTTGACATAATGACTCAAATAGATATGATTCCATGGACTGCAATGGTTGCAAGATTTGCACAAAATGGATTTGTTTAGAAGACTTGATAAACTTCAATAAATTTTTTTTTTGAGAAAATGCCTTCATTCCTTACCATTGAGATTGTCAATGACCATGTGTTCAAACAAGTTGAAATTACATGGCAGATACAAACTCAGAATAAACAATCTCTGTATAAACAAGGCAAGCACTAACTTTGAAACACAAGTATTTAGTGAACATTAAAAATCAGGCAAACCAAAAGCATTTAACATTATTCAAAATTATAAAAGGAGAAACTACAAATGTATGATTGTTACATCTGTGCTTGATACTATAACACATGCTTAAAATATGCTTCAAATGTACTAGGAAAATCAGTTGGCCCCTTTCAAAACCATGAGTTAAATATACAAATTACAAACAAAGCAGAGCAGCGAGCTCTAATTTGGTAACTGCCTAACAACTAAGACTCAATGCACTGGGATTAATACCACATTCCAAATGACACTTGCGTGCCTTGAAAGAAAACAAACAAGTCAAATTTTAGTTGCCTCCTGGCATAACACTATACAATACATGACCATACCCGTTGAGGAACCAGATCACTTCAATTAACCTACAACTTGGAATGTGTCCTTGCTAAAATGAATCAACAATGAAACTTGCTCCCATAACCTCTGCCATGTATTCTAAAAGAAGAGGCTTTGGCACAACCTTTTATAAATGGGATCCTTCATGGCATCTACAGACAGGAACATAGTAGATCAAGGATGCTACAAGTTGTAGCAAGTCACAAATCAAATTCAGGAGCATAAATATGGATATGTATATGATAATAGCTTAACTTGAAACTGCTCCACTGATGGTGGAGAAAAAAATAACACCTATCTGTTGATTACAGTGGAGATGTTTTAATTAGGCATCACATATATAAACTATTTGAAGCAACACATGCAATGACATTTGTGGTTGGTGGATGCTATGCCAAATGGAGTAACTTTGAAGTGGAATCATATGCCCCTCCATTTATTCCCGCTCCCCCTCCCACCCCTCTGCGCTGTCATTTACTGATGCAAAGAAACAACAAAAGTAAGGAAACAATGGGTAGGTAGTAGAGATGGAAATCATAGCAACATCGAATACTAGGAAGTAGGAAGATGAATGAAAACAATGAATTTGTGTATTGTTACCTCATGTAGTTCGTCCATGTGTAAGACTTGCAAGGGACCTTGCAGGGTTTAGAGGTGCTAGAATGATCCGTCTTCTAACACAAATCCCAAGCAAACATGCCACAGACAAAAAGACAACACAATTTTTATAGTATGGTATAAAATCTCCTATACCAAATTGTGCTGACATATAATTCAAATACTAGGGCATACAAGATGACACTGATAGGATTATATAATAAACCATAACTGTCTATTTTCACTTCAATAACAAAGTGGTCATAGTGAGAATCAATAGGATATAACAAAGAAGATAAAAATCATAGCCATTAAAGTAGGAAATTTTAAAATTCAATAATCATACTGCATAATGTCCCAAAATGATTGCCATGAAATATGGTGTTTATTTTGCAAATTAGTATTATTTAAAATTTATGTGTGGCATTGCATGATGAACGCACATCCACCAAAGATACCTTTGTTATCATGCCTTTGGAAAAATGCATTATTTATTGGGAGATCATTATTAACATTTACAAAAACCAGTTATTATTTTAAAAACATATACAAAAACCATTTACATACTTGTTTGGATTTTTACTGGCTTCCAAGATGGTTCCCTCCCTACTTGTGCCAAAATGGGAGCTTTCAAACAGGGAGGGTGTGGACGTACATCGCAGCATAATGGAAGGTTGATATTTGTAAGATGTTATATTTGCAACTACCCTGGTAGACATGTGTGCAAAATGAGAAACCATAGATGAGGCACATGTAACTGTTTGAAAAATATCTCCAAAGGGATGCCATCGCATGTAATGCAATAGTTGCAGGCTATGTAGGACGAAATGGATTTGTTGATAACTTGATAATGCTTTAGAAACATTCAAGCAAACACAATTGGCAGGTGCAAAGCCAAATTTCATAACTTTTTCCAGCATCCTCCCTGCCATACAAGAGACTAGACATTGGTAAAGTTACATAAATAAATGACATAGAGCATCTGCAATTAAAATAGGCCTAAACAAGATATTAACATTAAAGCAAGAGAATGCATCGAACACAACAAATAAAAGAGTATTTTAAAAACTAGTGAATGATTAGTTTCCACTTCTTAAGTTTCTTAAATTGCAAACATTTGATGCTAGAATATTTAGGTTTTTGTTGCTTAAAATGTAATCTGCCCAAAGAAGAATATGACATTTCACAATACAGTTTGGAAAGAGGAGGCTAAAAAAAATTGCTGGACAAAGAATTATAAAGAGCAAACATATGAAAGTGGCATCTTGACGTGTTAGCAAGTTTTGGCATTGCTGGACCTATACTACTTCTCATGCAACATCTTGAGCTTCTTATCAGTATGCAATAGGTCAGTTCAATTTAGACATTGGACCACCTTTAAGATTTGAGTTAGTAAAGTCTAGTTTGAGATGTTTTAATCTCATAGAACCATTTGATAATATTGGATTTGCTATACATCTAGGCAATGTACATTGCAAGAAATTTCTCATAGTGTAATGTTTTGTGTTAATTTATGGTATTTGTCTGGATTGTGTCCTATGAGTTTTCTTTGTATGTATTGTATTGTTATGCTCTTTGAGAGGTCTAGGATTTGTATCCATCTGCATTGGCATTTGGGCTATCTAGATCTTTGATTGTTGTTGTGTTGTTAATCTTGTTGGGTGGAACTTGGGCTGCATTGTATTTGTGTCTGCTGTAAATTCTCAAACTTGGTAACTAAAGAAGTATAAATAAGATCTAAAAGCTTAATGTTGTAAGATGTACTCCATCAGGTTTGGTGCCTCTAACTAGCATTGAAAATCTGAAGGCTGGATTTTAATTTATGTGCTATCTATTATTTGAAATATGTAGTAGTAAAAATCCAATTTAGTCTCCTCTTAGATAATTTTAGTTGGGGTCAAATCTGTAAATTGTGCTCGAAGAATTCTCTAGGAGCTGAATATTTTTGAAGTGTAGGATCTAGTGTATTTGCTTGTGCAGCTACTGCCTCTTCTGTTGTTATGTCTATTTTTTTGAGTAATGCTCTCTTTTGAGTCTACTTCATCATTTAATCTGAGATCATTGGATTGTGAGCCCCTTTGTTTGTCTAGTTTGGATCAATGACAGTGCTGAATTTCTAGGTGTTTGTCGTTTAGGTGATCATACTTCTTCTAAAAACCATCTGAGTCATAATCATTGTTGTAGTGTTCGCACTAGTCTGTTCTTGTGAATGAATGTGGCTAAAGAAGCAAAATGCTCATATGATACAACCAATGCTTGTTGTCCCCTATATTTTTACCCTTATTAATGTTTAAATTGGTGGCAAATTGCAGTTAAGGGTTCTTTTGGGGTAGAAAGGATCTTTGGCAAATTTTTGAAGAGAGGATGAAAGACATGCAAAATGGTCTTGTGGAGTTTCAATAGAACCTGTGTTTGGATTTTCAAAAGAATAATCCATTTTGTTTACTTCAACTTCTTCACTGCCCAACTCATTCACATTCACATTAATTTTGTAGTGTTCTTGTATGATAACAAGCTGAAATCAAAAACATTTTAAAACTAATTACAAACCCTCCCTAACAAGCTAAACTAATTAAAATAAAAAAATAGTCAAAATGACATACTTTGATGCAACAATTGCTCTTCAACCAATTAATGTCTTCTCTATATTGAAAAAAATAGTCTCTTTAAATATATTGTTGAATCTTGATACCTTGATGCCTTGTCAATTTACGAAATATGCACAAAATGGATTTTTTATAAAAGGCTTTACAAACTTTAAAGTGAATGCAATTAGCAGATGTAAAACTAAATTCCACAATTTTTTCCCAGCATCCTTGCCTACCCATGCTAACATGAAAGCTTTGGAACAGGGTATGGAAATCCATCAGAGGATAAACGAAGGGGAATTTTTGTCAGATGTTACAGTTGCAAGTGCCCTGATAGACATGTAACCCAAGTGTAGAAGCATAGTCAAAGCACGTGAACTGTTTGACAGAATGCCTCTAACAGATTTATCCTCTTGAACTACAATGATTGCAGGATATGCACGAAATGGATTTGCTGAAAAAGGTTTTGTAAACCTTCAGGAAAATACAATCGGCAGGTGCAAAGAAAATTACACAATCTTTTCACCATCCTCCCTGCCTGTACCAAAATAAGAGCTTTCGAATAGGGTATAGACATCGATTAAAGGATAAAGGATATTTTTCCAGACGAAATTACAACTTTCCTACTAGACGTGTATACAAAATGTAGAAGCATAGACCAGGCACATGAATTGTTTAACATAATTCGTCAAAGAGATGTGGCCTCAAGGACTATAATGATTGTAGGAAATGCATTATATGTACTTGTTGAAAAGTCCTCAGAAACTTTCAAGCAAAAGCAATAAGCAGGTGTAAAGAAAGATTCGACAAACCTTTGCTAACATCCCTGTTAAACACTTAATCAAATAAAAAGAATACAATTTAAAGAATGCAGGTTGTGGAATTACAACTGGACCTTGAAATCTGATGGATAACAAAAGCTGGTCAATCGTTGTGACTACACGCGACAAGCCAAAAACTTCACTAGGAAAAACCAAACGACACAAAAGAATTGTACATTAACTTGACTGACCCAAATCCTTATAAACTGCAGAAGTTTAAAGAAAAGAAGGAAAAAAATGGATAGAAATTTTGATTAAGACCCAGAACACGTTATTAATCCTACAAACAAAACAAACATGACCCAAAAGACTAGGACCCAAAGTTGACTGACCCAAATCCCTGAAACAGAAACGCAATCTTTTTTACTTTTGGATAGAAACCATACAGTGTTTTGGACAAATCATTGATGATTTTCTCAGCATCCTCAAAGAAGAGAGAAACCACTTCCACAACAAACTCAAAATTGCTCTCATCCTGTAGCTGTTGTAGCCGTGTGAATTGCTCGTCCACGGACCCCTGCGACAGAAAATAAAAAATGAAAATCCAATCTTTACATCTCATTCCAACATAAAAAACACAAAATCTCCGAATTGAAGTGAAATTAAACCGAAATTAGACCACACGATCTGAAATATGTTTATACCCACCTCGTGAAAGAGAGAATTAGTGTGCTCGATGAATGTGCGCTGCAACTGAACGACGCCCATTGTTCTATTCACTATAGTGGTTGTGTTTGCCATTTTTTCCACAGAAAACCCTAGCTAGTCGACAATTATGGGAATAGAAAGAACTGTTTTACAAATGCAATGTGTCTCTACATGTGTCTCTCTACATGCAACGACTCCTACCCTAATCGCCAACTGTCCAAGCTATCTGACGGTGTACAGAGCTTCCTTCAAAATTCGTGTGCTCTCTGGTCTTTGTAGCCGCGAATGCATCTACCAGCCATTTGCAGCTCCAATCAAAGGCAGACAAAACAGTCTCCAACAAAATTTCCATTAAAAAAATTGCAATTTTCGCATCACCTAATCGAAAATAAATCTGTCCAAAGAAATTGGATTGGTTTTGATTGGCTGAATAGGGAAAGTTTAATCATTGTTTAAGGTTTTCAGCCTCCGTTATAGTTCCCGGCAGGAACTAATATGTCTAGCTAGGGAGAAAAGTTTACAGGGTAAACAAGTGTTTTATTCGGGTAGAAGAGGCTAATGTTACACTCGGTCTCATCCCCTGGTTTCATATTCTCGTTAAAAAGTGCAAAGATGAGAGCCTCCATGCTTTTTCCAGGTCTCTTGGGCGTCCCTCTCTTTGACAATACATGTTTGATCAGATTATTATTATATGTCTGGGCATTTTTCATGGTAGTAACCCCATTTTCTCCACCTCCATAAGACAGCCATCCGCTTTCAGTAACAATGATTGGAAAGCTGCTGAACCTGAGGGCTTCCATGGCCGAATAGATAGTATCCACTAAGGCGTCAAACAAGTTATTGTACATCCTATGTCTGTCTCTCACAATGGGAGTCGAGGATTTGAACAAGGTGTAATCTAAACTAATGTTGGCGTTCTCGAGGTACCCAAAATATGGATAAACATTAGCCATGTAAGGGGAGCTGTGATCTTCAGGAAATTTCAGAAAAGAGCGCATCTTGTCCTTCACACTATCCCTGAAAGCTCCCTTTGAGGAAAAGAACGAAATGGGTATAACTGCCCTGCCATGAGTGGTGGAGACCTTGATTTTATCCTGCAGATTGGCCGTCTCAACAAGAAGTTGTATGTTATTCAAGGCAGGAAGAACATACATTCCATACTCAGGCTTTTCTAGAGCCTAGTTTCCCACAACAATATATTTTGTATTGGTGGCAGGATAGTAGGCCTGAATATAGTCCTTCACCCACTTATCTACCGCTTCTTGGTTGGAGGAGATGTTGTGCAATTCTAAGACTATTCTTCTTAATTTAATGTTTAATAGTTGGTTATTTTTTCATATGGCTCCAATAATAATGGAAGGGTAACTTGGATGTCCCATATGAGGATGATTTTTTTTTGTTATTAAAATTTATTTTTTCCACACACTTGGAATATTCTTTACAAGGTGGTATTGAATGGGAACAATTAATTTGGCCTATGACAACATCTATGTACACTTGGAATGAAGTGGGAGGGAATATAACCATTTATGGTTTTGTAAGAGGTATAAGAAGCATCTTTGGTTATGTGTAATAAGTTGGTATTCTTTTTGGATATATGGAGTTTATTTTTGTCTTCTAGTGAGCTATTTTTGTCTACTAGTGAAGTTGGATGCCCAAGTTCAAAAGAAAAATCTTGAAGCTTCTAGTGAACTTGTCTTCCATGAAGATATACATCATGTCATGGAAGATAGTTGTCATAGCCCATTGATAGGTAGCTTCAACATTTTTAATACAGAAGGGCATGAAATTCCAACAAAAGGTCCCTCATGGACAAGTGAAAGTTGTTTTATGTTGGTCTTCATTGAAAATACAAATCTAATTGTAATATGAAAAATCATCCATTAAGGATAACATCTTGTATCCCATTGTTAAATCCACAACAATATCAATGTTAGGTAAAGGGAAACTATCTTTCGGGCATGCTTTGTTTAGGTCTTTGAAGTTTGTGCATATGAGGATGCCCCTAGTGGGTTTAGTGACTGGGACTAGGTTTGATATCTATTTTGCATAATCAATGGTCGAATAAATCCCACATCTAACAACTTTTTGAAGTTATGCTTTGACCAATATTGTTATATGTGGGTGCATTTTGCATAGCTTTTGTTTCACTAGTTTTACCCTTAGTGTTACTATTAAATGATGCAGTACTAGATTAGGATCTAATCCACACATGTTTGTGTAGGACCATGTGAATGTTATCTGTTTGTTCTTGAAAAATACCATGAAATTGATAATTTCCTCAGATAAAGAGGCTACAAAGTATGTTATTCTGACACTGTTTGTAGTACTAATGTTTGCTTCCTTAGATTTCTTAATAAGAACTAGAGATCTCTATTGATCTATAGGGAGATTGTCAAACCTTCCATCCTTGGGCGCCTATGGACTGAGTAGATGATGGAAGATGACATACACAAAAAGACTATACCATATCATATTACCCACACCCTTTGTCTTTGATTTTAATTTTAACTTCAGGAGTAACTATGGAATAAGTAGATGTTTGAGTTAATTCCAAAGGGTCTATGTGGGATTTAGAGGAGGATGCTTTAGTGTTGTTAGGAACATCAAGTGTGGTGTATCCTATCAAGTTATTGTAGTATGGGAAATTATCTGAATCTTCCAGAATAGTTCATTTCCTTCATGATAGAAATTGAGACACTTGTGAAAAGTGGAAGGTATAACTTGCATGACATGACTCCATGAGAGACCACGAAGTAAGATTTATTAGAGTTCCAGATCTAGTACTTGGTAGACTATGTCTTTGATTGTTGATCCCACTCTTATTGGAATAGTAATGGTCCCTTCGTAGGGTTGTTCAACCTCATCATAAGCTCTGATCAATATCCTTTTAGTTGAATCTATAACTTCCTTAGAGTATCCTAGTGTTGTTACTAATTTTAAGGTGTAGATGTTTAGGCCAGTAGCACCATCTATTAGGACACATTTTATGTGGTGTTTGTGGATAAAAATTTCTAAGTGAAGGGAATCATTGTGAGTAGATGAGTGGGATTTCATATCTTTATTAAATAAGGTCAAATGATGTCAATAGGTGATATGATCAACCATGTCTTGAAACTGGTCTGGATTAAGATCTATTGGTATTGGTGATTCCCTAAGAGGTTTATCTAATATATCTTTATGAATCAATGATATGTATAAAATCTTGAGAATATATATTTGGGCTAGTATTTTACTCAATTGATCCATTAGATTGTATTGAGCTATAGTGGATGTTCTAGATGTAGCTCCTTGTAGCTCATGTTTTTTCCTTTGCATGTTGTGAGATTACATTCTAGATTTATATTCTTTATAGTGATAGTCAATACATGGTTGTCAACTTCCTCAATATGGTTAATTGTATAATCAAAGTTGAGAGTTGTATAATTGACATTGTTGCTTGAGCTAGCAACTTGGTTAGAGGCATTTCCTTTTCCTTGATTGTACAAGGGATCCTTGAATATCACATGGTTGTTGTTTGAGGAGTTTTGCTAGTTTTCAACACCAATATCTCCTTTATCTATTAAGTCCTGAATAAGGTACTTTAATTTCAAATAGTTGGAATTTTTATGTCCTTTTACCCTGTGGTACAATCACAAAAATCGGTGTCCTTCCACCATGTTGGTTTAACTTGTGGTTCAAATTGTCTAATATTTGAAAGAGTGACTTTACTTGCTTGGATTCATCTTTGAAGCACAAACTCGATGGGTTCTCTTAAGGAGTAAATTTTCATCTTGGGTTGACATTGAGTCTAAGAGGTGCTTGTTGTGTGATATTTGTTGATGTTTGAACATTGTTTGGTGCTTGTATGTGCAAGGTGGGTTGGATAGGTTGAGCCATTTTTGCATCAACCACACCATCATTGACAACATCTTTATTCTTATTCTAGTAGAAATACTTGTCATTTGAAGAGTTTGAATGGGTTTCTTTTTCCTTGAAGATTTTAACAAGTCCTTTGGTAATTAGGGATTTCTCAATAGTAAGCCCCTTTTCAATGACTTCATCAAAGGAATTAGAACATAAAATATTCAAATGGAAGCCTACTTCAATGTTCATGTTTTTGGATGAACATTTCAACCAATTTCTTTTTCGAGATGTGACATGGGCTCTTGCTACTAAGTTTCACCACCTTTGTAAGAAGGAGACATGCTTCTCCATCATTTTGTTTAGTGGTGCATAACTCTATTATTGTCATTTCATTTTCCATGTTATAGGAGAAATGGGAGACAAACTTATCAACTATTTCATTTAAGGTCCTTATGCCCCTAGGGAGTCTAGAAAACCACTCCATGGCTTTCCCTCCTAGGATTTTTGGGAAGAGGTGCAATAGATAAGTATCGTTATGCATCACCTCTAAAAAAATCATGTAGAACTCTCTCATGTGATAATGAGGGTCTCCCTTTCCCTTATATTTATCAAATTTAGGTATTTTAAAGTGATGTGGAAAAGGTGCCATATGTCTTCTATTGCATAGCTCTTTTTCTATGGCCCGATATGGATGTTTGCCATTTGTTGTTGCAAATTTTGGATCTAAAGAGATAGATTGTTTGGATATGTTGGATTGTAAGTGGGTGCAGGATGTGGTGATTGCTGACCTTGGAGGTAGTTTGATGGTGGTGGATTTTGATGACCATATGCATGGTTTTATGGACTGGTATTAGCGTGTTGTTCTAAATGGTTTCGGTATTATGGAGGGATGTTGTGTTGTGGATGTATGTAGTTAGGGGGATTCACATATTTCTGTGATGTGATGGTGTTTTAAGTGGAGTAAGTATTTTGAGTATGCAGGTGCATGTTGTAATTAGGATTGAAGTTGGGAGCCTGTGGAGGCTATGTCACGGACTTGGTGATTTATTGAGTAGGTGGCATATTTTGTGGGTTTACATGCATGCTTTTTATTGGATGGGAGTTGTTAGGGTTGTTGGGTGGAGGTTGATGTGGTGGTGTTTGTGAAGAATGAGATGATTATGCATGTTGATTATTTTTTGATGTGGAGACAATATTTTGGAAATATTAATTAAATAACATTAATTATTTAATTACTATAGAGGAATGGATAATTAGAATTTAATTAAATAATAAGAAATTATTTAATTATGAGGATGAAGTGAAAATGATTGTTAATTTAATCATTTAGTTAGAATTAGGTGTCTACAATATCTACTTTAATATTTATTTTTCATAATGCTACAAAGAAGGATAGCCAACATTGTTAAGACAAATGTATAATGTAGCATAGAGTTCCTATTTGAAAGCAACTTATTTTCCTCCCTGGTGAAGAGATTGAAAACATAACAAAAATAGAGAATAGATTGCAAAATGAAGCACTAAGATTATAGGCTCAGGAATTTGATTTATAGATAAATGCATAATAAATTCTACAAATACTGTAGCAAGGACTTAGCTTATACAATTATGATACAAATAGGTAAGAGAAGTGGCATGGACAGTGTGAGATGACTACAGGCAGCTATGTCAAATGGTTTGTGAAAAATGTGCTTCATAATTAAATTATTCTAACATCCCCCCATAAATAAATTATACTAATAACTATAAATATCCCACCATAATCTAGGAAAGATGGGTCCTGGCCTAATTCCTTGTTAGGTACCTTAATAATGGTGATAGAATTCTATATGTTTTGTTCGAGCATGAAATAGTGGATTCTTGGATAACATAAAAGAACTTTGATTGTCACAATGAAGTAAAGAAGGCCTTTCTTGATGTTGTTTGAGTACTAAAAGAATAGCTTGCAACCAAGTTATTTCTTTAGCTGCCTTATTTACTAGAGTATATCCAGCCTTTGTAGTTGATAAAGCAATAGTAGATTATTTCTTACTACACCATGAAATGGGACCAGAACCCAAAGAGAGAACATAACCTATAGTTGATTTTCATTCATTTGCACAACCTACCCAATCTAAATTAGAATACCCAACAAGTTGTAATATCCATGAGAAGAGTAATAAACATCCATATTCAAAGTCCCTTGTACATATCTTAATATTCTTTTTGCTTACATCCAATGTGGAACCTTAGGAGAACTCAAAAACCTTGAAACCACACCTACATCCATATCCTTGGTCAACTTCATTCCTGGAGCAAGTGAAGTAGATCTACACCTTTGCAATCTTCCATCCTAAACTTTCTCAACAAGTCTAAAGAATACTTGGTAAATGAGAAAGGTAAATTCCATCATCTTTTTGCCATACTTTGATGCTAAGAAAGTAGTGTAGAAAACCAAGATCTACCATCTCAAACATATCTATTGCATTTTTATATTTATGTCATTGATTTAATCCATGCTATGTCCTATGATAATAAGATCATCAACATAGGTCGTACAATAATGATTATGCCACCATCATCAAATTCCTTTGCATACATTTTTAGATCATGTAAGAACTATTATGAAAGCCTTGAGTGTGGAAATAATCATCAATCTTAGCATACTAAGCCCTTAGAGCTTGTTTCAAGCCATATATAGAATTCCTTAACTTGCAAACTAAGTGTTCCTAACTTGAATTTTCAAATCCCTGTGGTTGAGTCATATAGATTTATTCATCAATTTCACCATTAAAAAATGCATTCTTAACATCCATTTGATGCAAAGGCCACTTGAAATGTGATGCTAATGCTATAATAGTCCTACCAATACTAATCTTCACTATTGGAGATAAAGTTTTTGTGTACTCAATTCCCTCTTTTTCTGAATACCCTTTGGCTACTAGTCTTGCCTTATGTTTTCCAATGTTCCCATGTGACTTGAACTTAGTTTTATACACCCACTTATAGTTGACCACATTCTTGCTCTTAAGCAATTCTACTAATTCCCATATTTTATTCTTTATCAAAGAGTCATATTCATTCTGCATAGCTTGATCCCATTCATGTTTTCCCTTAGCCTCATCATATGTTTGAGGATCATTGGTCTTCATTATGGTGGTCATTAGAGAATAATTAATTTGTTGTCTTTTCATAAATTTCTTGAAGACTCTTGGTCTTTGGAGGAGGACTACATTTTTCAACTGCATTGGAAGTTGCCTTAGAAATTTCATTGGTTTCAAAGAACTTAGATTATTCATCATTATCTATGTCTACTTGTGGAATGGGAGAGGTTTGGATCATATCCTCAAACCCTTCATAAAACTTGACATCCTTACTTGTGAACACATCCTCCACACTAGGATCATACAACCATTATCCTTTCCTTTGATCATCATAGCCCACAAAGATGCACTTAACACTCTTCTTATCAAATTTCTATTCTATAATCTCATATGGTATGTGAGAAAATGCTTCAAATTCTAATATTCTAAAATACTTAACATCTAGTTTATTTCCACTCCATGCTTCTTTAGGAGTAATTTTTTGCAAGCAAGTTGTAGGATATCTATTGAAGAAATGAGATTTGCAATGTTGACAACCTTAGCCCAAAGAAACAAAGGAAGAACCTTGGATTGTATCATGCATCGTGAAATCTACACTAAGATCCTATTCTTCCTGTCAACAACACCGTTTTGTTGAGGAGTATATCTGTTAGTCATTTCTCTCTAGATCCCATGATATTCACAAAAAGATTTGAACTTGCTATTGACATATTCTCCACCATTATCTATTCTTATTCTCTTGATCTTATTCCCACTTTGATTTTCCATAAATTCTTTGAACACTTCAAAATTTCTAAACACTTCATCTTTGTGCTGAAGGAAGTAGACCCAAACTTTCCTTAAAAAATCATCAATGAATGTTAAAATGTACCTAGCTCCTCCCTTTGATGGGGGATTCATAGGCCCACATAAATCACCATGGATAACTTCAAGAGATTTACTTTCCTTTCATGTAGACCTTTCAAACTTGTCTCTGTGTTGTTTTCCAACCATGCATTCTATACTCACATTTGTGTTTTACCCTTATCCAAGGTAATCCATCAACCATATTCATCTTTGAAAGCATAGCCAAACTTTGATAGTTTAAGTGACCAAATATTTGATGCCATAACTCACTTGTTGAGGAAATTGTAGTAATGTAAGCTTTTTTTATCAACAAATGCTAAAAATTTGTAGATTCTATCACTCTCAACTCCCGTAGCCACAATTTTGAATCCATCATTAATGTTCTTGATCAGACACTTATCTAAATAAAACTCCACCTTATAACCATGTCGAGTTATTTGACTCACTAAAATAATATTTTTTGTTAACTTAGGTACAAGATTCACATCTATTACAAGTCCAACTTCTTACCATCATGTCCTTTCATTGAAATTGAACCTATTCCTTCAATTGCATGTGAACTATCATCCCCAAGAAATATCCTTGCACCTTTTGTTTCTTCTAAAGAATTAAAGAAGTTTTTATTGTAAGTCATATGTTGGCTAGCTCCTGAATCAATATACCATGTGTTATTTGAATTTCCTTGAGTGGCCAAAGAGGCTATCATTATATTATGATCACCCTCTTTTTGAGCAAAATTTGATTGCCTTCTTTGATAAAATTTTCTTTAACCTCCTGCATTTGATTTCCTAGGACATAGATCACTTTTATGCCCTTCTTCTCCACAACTATAACATGTGATAAAATTTTCTCTCTTAGAATGATCTTTGTTATTTCTCCATTCATTTTGTGCCTTTTGAAAACCATGCCTCTATTGATTATCTGTTGGTTCATTCCATTTCCTTTGATTATTTTTGTGTTGATTGGACCTTGATTTTGATTTTGATGTGATTTATTTTGATTGTAGTTCTTATATTTTTCCTCTATCCATAAATGCTTGAGAATTCTTTCTAGACTCACCTATGAACATTTTAAGTCTATCCTCTATCTTCAACAAAGTTCCATACACTTCTTCTAGTGTGATATCCTCAGATTTTCTAGTTAGCTCTAATGTGTGGATGAAGTTATGGTACTCATCTAAAAGACTTTCATTTAAAAAATCTATAATTTCATAGTCTTCATATTCAACCTTCATCATTGCAAGTTGATTTCTTATTTTTTTCAATTTTGCAATATGATCATTCATGCAATTGCCTCCCTTCATTTTCAAATGAGTTAATTGTCTTTTGATGTCCATCACTTTTAATTTGCTAGTTCTTTCATACATTGTTTGCAAAGTTTCCCTTATTTTTTTTGTTATTTTCAGGTCTTGAACATGACACCTTATCCTTGGACTAATTTTTTTCATAAAATAGTAGCTCGTGCATTCATATCCATTTCATTCCATTTTTCATGCTTACTTTCATCTGTAGGTTTGTCTTCCATTGCTAGCTCTCATAAACCTTTCATTTTTAGAATCAATTGCATCTCACATTTCTAACTTGCATAGTTAGAACCATCTAATTTTGCACTAGAACCACAATATTAGAGATTTCTGATGAAGCCATAGCAAGAACAAAAAAGACCACAAGCACACAAATAGAGGCTTAAAGAATAAAGCCCCTACCAACACACACAATGAAATTTTTGCATTATCATGTCTTGATGTTGACCATTTTAGAAACCAAACAAATGAAGACTTGCAAATTTGTGACTTACAAATATGAAGGAAAGTTTAATCAATCTCTTCACTTCAACAAAAACTGTCAAAAATTAAATTATGACAATTTCACCTTCCCTTTTAGAGAGAAATATTTTCACTTTAAAAATTTTCTGACCCATTCATTTTAAAAAAATGAACAGACAATACATGACCCAGAATTCCCACGTGGTGACAACCTCTATTCATCCAAGTCTCTCCACATACGCGTTAATACTGTTCACAAAGCAAACCAAAGATTAAGACAAAAAACCTCCATAAACAACGAAACGTCGCCTTGATCTTCTATTGCGCAGCCTTCACTCTTGCACCAATAGCAAATCTCTCCAACAAAATCAGCTTATACCACTGCTGCTTCAGCATTCTACACTTCCAGCTCAACAGCCGATTCTGCAACAAATCTGTTTAACTCCAGGCCCCCACAGCTCATAGATCGCAGTCTCACACAAACTTCACACAACCTCACAGCCCATGCAACTAACAGCTCACAACTCACAGATTGGCTTCTCACTTTTTGCACAGCGGATAGAATACAGCTTGCAGTCAAACTCGCTGGTTGGCGGTCACACACCTTCCCTCAGTGGCTCTGATACCATGAAAACATATTATAACAGACTGCAAAATGGAGCGATGAGATTACAGGCTGATGAATTTGATTTATAAATATATACACAATAAATTCTACAAATACTGTAGAAAGGAGTAAGCTTATACATTTATGATAGATAAGTAAGAGAAGCGGCGTGAGACGGCTGGAGCGGCTATGTCGGCTGGTCTCTGAAAAACGTGCTTCATAATTAATTTATTCTAACACAGATTACATTGGACATTTATCATCACGTAGAGTATATACATAATTGTAGTCGGGATCTTTTATTTATATAAATACTATTTCTCAAGGAGCGAACACCAGAGAAATATGTCTAGCTAGGGTGAAAAGTTTACAGGGTAAACAAGCGTTTTATTCGGGTAGAAGAGCCCAAAGTGACGCTCGGTCTCATCCCATGGTTTCATATTCTCGTTAAAAAGTGCAAAGATGAGAACCTCCATGCTTTTTCCAGGTCTCTTGGGCGTCCCTGCGTTAGACAACACATGTTTGATCAGATTATTGTTGTATGTCTGGGCATTTTCCATGGTAGCAACCCCATTTTCTCCACCTCCATAAGACGGCCATCCGCTTTCAGTAACAACGATTGGAATGCTGCTGAACCCGAGGGCTTCCATGGCCGAATAGATAGTATCCACTAAGGCGTCAAACAAGTTATTGTACATCCTATGTCCGTCTCTCACAATGGGAGCCGAGGATTTGAACAAGGCGTAATCTAAACTAATGTTGGCGTTCTCGAGGTACCCAAAATATGGATAAACATCGGCCATGTAAGGGGATCCGTGATCTTCAAGAAATTGCAGAAAAGAGCGCATCTTGTCCTTCACACTATCGCTGAAAGCTCCCTTCGAGGGAAAGAATGAAATGGGTATAACTGCCCTGCCATGAGTGGTGGAGACCTTGATTTTATCCTGCAGATTGGCCTTCTCAACAGGAAGTTGTATGTTATTCAAGGCAGGAAGAACATACTTTCCATACTCGGGCTTTTCCAGAGCCTGGTTGCCCACAGCAATATATTTTATATTGGTGGCAGGATAGTAGGCCTGAATATAGTCCTTCACCCACTTATCTGCCGCTTCTTGCTTGGAAGAAATGTTCTGCATTTCGAAGTTGGCAACACTCACAATAAGTTCGATGCCAGAATTAGCATAAGCCTTTAGTATAAGAGGCTCTGCTCTGTAAGTCCTCAATTTGCCAATATTGTTGTTCTGCATCAAAGTTACTACTTCCTCTGCGGGAGGCAAATTGTTTCCCAACAGTCCATTGTTCACTCCTATTTTGTTACAACCTGCACAAGTGCACAACCGAGTATGCTTATTTTTTAATATGCAATAAAACACCACAGAATACCATGTAAATAGTTGAATCGTTTATTCTCCCTCATATTTTGTTACAACCAGGAGCGTTCTCGGGCTGGACAACATTATAACTAAGTGCTTATAGAGATGAGTTGCGGTTGAAGCTTTATAGATGAGCAAATAAAATGGAATGCACTCAGGCCACAAGTCCGACTCCATTGAAGCCGACCGCAAAGACTTTAGAGCTTACTCATTGACTTTAGACTAGGTTGGCACCATGTGCTAGTGGCTGCGGCCAGTTCTGTGTAAAGACTTGGTAATGGAACTCTCTATCATTCCCATACAGTCAATGTCTTATTATACCTCTATCAGATTCAATGTAGACTTCTATTTTGTCGTTAATCTTCGTCGGTAGCGCACTCCATAGAAAATTCATACCTCTTCACTATGACTTCCAGACCCACAAATTAAAGTTGTACGAAGATAGATAAGGCAGTAAGAGTGGCCAGCGAGATAGCATAAAAGTGACTATCAATGGTACGGTTTGGAAGTGCCTATTGTAAAATGCCTAACACTTAAAAAGGTGGCATACAATATGCCTAACACTTAAAAAGGTGGTGGTGGTCTAATCATTAGGTCAAGTGAAATTTGTATATTACAGTTGAGTTGGTCTAATGGTGGAGAACTTGTACTCTTGAGATAGAGGTCACAAATTCAAACTCTGTAGGGGGTAAGGTATGTACACCTCGTATTGTGGAGTACGAGTTAGGTGCTTCCCTCATACTAGGAGTACAAGGAGTCCCATATACTGAATTGTCATAGTCCCATATTCTATAAGCCATTTGTAGACCTAAAAACAAACTGCTTAGTATTGTGGACTATAAAAGGACCTTTCCTTTTCTTTTTAGTTTGGAAGTAATAATGGGTCAATAGAGAAGCATAGCATTAAATTATATTCATAAATAATTCATAGTAGTAAATTAGTCACTAGTCGGTTTATTGACTTGTTAATCTAAGATAAAATTAAATAGTTATATTGAAAAACTGGTGGATAGAAGTATTTAGCAAAGCATAAAGGTCATCTATCATTAACAATAAAATATTTAATGAGTAACTATTCTTCTATTTTTATGTCAATGATTTGACTTTTTTTATTTTTTTAAGTTCATTCGTAGGAGTGATTCTCTTGTCGAGTGTCTCTGTAGAATTAAGATTTTGATTGTAAATGTAGATATTTATCAAGCATTTCATAGCTCTTAATTGAATATGAGGAATACCTTTGTATTTTGAATCAACTTACTTGAATCTTTAGTAATTACGCCAATAGATGTAACAACTCTACAATGACAGCGTGACATATAGGTGGTCAGCAAATTTGTGAAAGAAAAACATAATTATAGGAATGATTTTTTTTTTTTAATTATTTAAAAAGTGGACAGTATCACAAAATTCTATTTTCATTGTTTAATAACATTAATTTTTGTTTTTTTCATCTAATAAGTCATACAATGATTTTTTATTTATTTTAAGTTTGCTAATTGAATTCGATATCTTTCGACGTATTTTATATAGATTATCTTGAAGATATATATACTAGTACAATATCAATCACCTACACACAACATTAAGGTAGGGTTTTGGATTAACTATACTCAGATACAAGATATATATTCAACACCCAACAATCATTTACATACGTCTCATACATTTATTAAATTATATTTATATGGATAATTACAAGGATTTCCAATAGGAATTGTAATGGGCATGCTGATGACAATTTATATTTCTTTTCATATATCTATACGAATGGTTAAAGAGATTTCCACATCCAAGTGTGACAATATAGAAAATATATATACCTTCATTTAAAATGCTAGCATTAAAAAGGATAAATGTAATAAACTCATAGATCTTAGAAACACATTAAATAATTAACACAACACAAAATGGTGGCATTGATGTGCTATGGTTTGATGGATTAACCATTGATTGTTAGTGTACCCAATTAGTCAAGTTTGGTGACATGTTATAATTGTACAAGCCCTTAAGATATTATTTGTTTAACTTAATCAATCAGAAATATCTACTATTAAAAATAACAATTTTACTATTAAATACTTTATGCAGCTATCCCAATTAAAAAAATAACAACACATACTCTACATATATAATAAGTTTGACTTACTCTTTTCTATATATGAAATATTAAATCACAAGTACGTGATATAAGAAAACTTGAACATAAATTCACACAATTCAAATAAAACACAATAAGACTTTTAAATAGCCTATCACCATGGACAAACAAGATTTCTGTAAAATTTGTATATTCTGAAAAACACCTACTTAAAATTACTTAGGCTTTGATATATTTAGCAAAGACCAAGCTGCAACATTGTTATCCTCCTTTGCCTTAGCATAAAACGAGGACATGGAGATTAACATAGAATAGGAATTGAAAGCTAGTGTAATGAATTTAAGTACCTGATTATAACGATGAATTCCTCCTTTTCCTTCACACAAATCCTTCCAAACACATTAAGTACCAAAATTAGAGCAAGCAATTAAGAGAATCATAAAATAAAATGTGCTCATACACTAAAAATTGTATTCAAGATTGCATACATGTGTCACAATTTATCAAATTCGTTTGTGCATAACTTGCAAGAATGACAATTCATTAAACTATATTCAAGGCATTTTATCAAACAAATAGTTCACGTGCCTTGCCTATGTTTCAATGCGTGCATACATATTTCTTTGAGTCATGTTATCAATCAGTTGACAAACCTTTTCTTTGATTCCGCATTTTGTGTAAATGTCATCAAAGGCAGTTGGAGCTAAACATGTGGTTAAATTTTTTCAAACTTTTATCCTTGTTGAATGCCTATACCTTGATCTGACCTTACACCTACCATATCCATTCTAAAAGTAATAAATGTATTCAAACATATAGGAGATATGCCCCTGCGCAGTGCCTTCAAGTTTCCTGACCCACCATGGCATTGCTTTGATTGCACTTTCCTATTCAATGGAGGCCCTCGACTGCATCTTCTTGCCCTGTGCTTGCATGGCGTCTCTTTAAAATAAAATACATAAAGAGCATTAGATAAAAAAACATATGGAAAATCATTCAATTTATTTTTTATTTTTGTGATAAATAAGTCTATTTAACTTTTAATCAAATTAAAAAGTAATAATACAATATTTAAAAAAAGAGATGGGTGTTAAAAAGGCACGGTCACAAAATCTAAATAGGACCAAGTTTAAATAAAAGTTAAAAAATTCAAAGGCTAAACTCACACATAATTTAAAAATACTGTGTACCTAATGCAATTCTCTAAAGAGGGGGTCCTTATCATCAAATTTCCCCCAAACATTATTGGATAAAATTATCATCAATCAACTCCCAACTGGTGAGTGTACCCTCTTTCTCATGAGTATCCTCTAAAGGTTGTTGAGCACACACCAAAGAAGATAGTCATCTTCAATCAAAGAAGCTTGCCAAAGTTTGGCCAACTAGAAGCACCACACTCGTGAGAAGAGGTAATAGGTGGCTAGTAAGGATGGGACCAATTGCAAGCAACATTGTCTCTATTTTTCAAGGGTTGAGAGTCATAGGATTTGGAACTATAGTTTCTTTTGGCAGGCTACTAATGACCTTGCCAACATCCTTAAGGAGTTTAAGAGAGGGGGGGCAAAACTACAACAATGGTGCATGGAGCATTTCTCTAATGGTCTAAATTATCGTATATGTTAGTGTGAATGGGGAATTCTACCTAATTGGTTCACCATCTATGTCCTATTCACACTAATTCATTTTAATATACTTAGGGTTGTGAAGGATGAAAATAGGATCCCCACCCAAATGCATGAGCAATGTGATGGACCACTTATTTTTGAAAGCCCTAAACACCTAAAATTATGTAAAATAAAATGCTAATAACAACCAAAAATGTAACCTAACTGTTATAGCAACTTTGGGGGATGTTTTTAGAGCATAAAAAACTATGTACTTGGCCAGAAAGTTGTTGTTTTTGAGCTATGGAGGACTCATTCGCCTTCAGTGGCGAATGGGTCCTTTTAGGGTTTTGAAAAACTGATTTCAGGATCCTGTTCCCTGATGTCTACACTCTTAATTTCCCAGTTGTTAAGTTCTGGAATTTTCTAGTTAATTTTGTAGAGCTCTTTCTATGATCTTGCACTTTGAATGATGACCTTAGCAACTTTGACAGTTTTACTCCAAATCTTGCTCAACTTGATCTTCAACATGTAAATTTGTAATCACACACACTCAAGGGCAAGAAATTTTTTTGATTTGTTAGTGAATGGGGGATTTCCTTAGTCAAACCCCTTGCAGGTAATTAAACCAAGTGATAAAATAAGAAAATGAAGCATAAAACATGAAATAATGTAAATGATGGCACCTTGGATTATGTCTTGTGAAGCAAATTTGCATACTAACATGTAGTGGCCATGAAGGATGTAGATCTTGGATGTAAAATGATGCTTGTAAATGGATCCTCAATGCAACATTAACTTCTTAGCTCAACATAGATGAATGCATTAAACCCTTGACATGATGATATGACTTTGAATTACTGCAATAAACTTTTGAAATCTGCCTTGAAATGCCTTGAGAATGCTCTTGAAATGCTCTATAATTCTCTTGCTTTTGATCTCATGAAGTCACATAAAATTGCTAGGAGAAACAATGTGAATTCACCCCTTATTTATACTAAATTAGGAGATTAATCCCAAATTTAAAAAAACTAAGACCGACACCAGATTTGGAAAGAAAGATAATTAAATTCCTGCCAGAATGAAATTCAAAAATAGGGATCTCATTAAGGGATGAACCATTCACCACCAAAGGTGAATCCAAGGCTTGGCTAAATTTATAGGACCAAGCTTTGAGGGACTAAAAGAAGGCCAAAAACCCATTCCAGATCACCTGAGAAAGGGGGGTCTTGTTAAGGGAGGATCCATTCACCATCAAGGGTGAATGGGGCATGGCTCAACTTACTAGGACCAATTTTTTTCCAATGAAATAATTTGTTATTTAATTTATGATTGTGAAGATAGATCTTCGGGAGGTGTCAAAATTAAGGCCTAAAAAGGGGGTTAATAACTCCACTTAGCCACAACTAATTAATACCACCTAAATAAGAGTGAAAGTGCTTTAAAACACTTTACAACACTTAAACAAGGTACACATTATGTACATTTTATTTAAAAAGGGGCAAATTAGGCTTAATTAAGCAAATAAGTCCTAGAAAAGCATGAAAGTGTGTTAAAACACTTTACAACACCCTTGAAAAGGACCAATTAAGGCATGCTTTAGTCAAATAAAGGCCCTAAAATAGTGTGAATGTGTACAATAAATTACAACACCACTCCAAGACACCATTAGTTTAGCTTTAATGTCAATTATCATATCAAGCAAGGAAAAGGCTACTTTTTCTGTTACTACAAAGGTATACATAGGATATGTTAGTGTGAATGGGGAGTTCTACCTAATTGGTTCACCATCTAAGTCCTATTCACACTAATTCATTTTTGTTTACTTAGGGCATACATAGGATACTTATCACTTTATGTCTCAAATCATAAGATTAAGATACATGGCATAATCTTATACTTTCCTATTTCTCACCTAGGCCTATATAACTAAGGGGTTTTCATTGTTATCTTATTCCATCACAATTAATCATATTCATGTACCCATATTTTATATTTGTGTCCTTTGATAAAATAGAGTTAGTATTTCATGTTTGGTCTCTCTCACACATTCATTAAAGCTCTTAGATCTTGGGTGGCTATCTCCAAAGAAAAATCTTGCATGATATAGAGCATTCTATACCAAATCTTACATGGTATTATATTTTGTTAGTTTCTTCTTAGTCTTATTGAGAGATCTAGGATCAAAGATTTTAGTTGATCTTAAAAATTTAAGTATGTTCTTCTCTTTGGTATTAAAAAATAGAAAAAAATGATAGAAAACATAAATTTTGAGGGGGTTCCTTTTTGTGGTTTTACATTTTCCAAATTTATATTGGAGCATGTTGCTATAAATTAAAATTCACCTTTGAGTTTCTAGGGTGTCCAATAAATTCAATTTATCCTTTTATTAAATATCCAAATTAGACATTAGAGGCTACACCTACAAAGGTTTAAACTTGGGAGGTGGTTACAAAATCTAGAAGGTAGTTATAAATTTGGAGCATTTTTCATCAAGTTTAACTCCAGAGCCATCACATCCAAAATGCCTAATAACATAAAGATCAATTAAAAAATCATCAAATTTAGAGAACTTTCTTGGATCCATAATTTTTTTTCTCCTCAATCATATGGATTGTATGGAATATTCCCTAAACAAGAAGAATATTATGTATACCCTTTATTGGTGTCATCATATGTAGGCACTATGTAAATAGGTACAATTAAATAAAAATATATTTTTAACTGCTTTTTTCATAATTTAGGAAAATTCTAGAATTGCAATAGGGTAAGTCATAGTTTGTGTATACCTACATAGCAAGGTACTCCTCATTGGCACCATGTGGCATGGTCATAGTCTGCCACAATCCATTAGTGATATTCACAGTTGGTAGCATTCCTCGACTGGCAAGGAATCTCAACAACATATAATTGGCCACAAAATTGTTTACTAGCTAAAAACTAATTTTCATCATCAAAACAATGATAGATGCCACAAAAGCACTCTTGTGTCTGACAAGGCAATTTTGGACTCAAATACAACATTTTTTTTCATAAAATGGTAGTTTTTAAAATTTGAAGTTAGTTTTAAGGATCCTATGAATATTCCAACTACTAGGAGCATATTTTGGTGATAAAAAATCAACATGAAATTACCCAATCTCCCCCTCTATGAACCCCCTTCATGTTTCAAATTTTGGTTTTAATGCTTGATATTTGCAAACTACATTCTCAATCATACTGAATCCTTTTTAGAGAAACTTTTTTTTTATTTTGGGTAAAAAATTTATGAGATTTGCACTGGGGGTATGTGCAGGATCATGATGGGCCAAAAAGTGGCAATATGATGGGAATGTGTAGGGTATGTGGCTGACGACTTTATTTACCCAAAATTGATGAAACAAAAAGGGTTTTTAAAGGAGATACTCAACTTTCCACAAATATAAATTATGCTTTACTTTGAATTTAATAAGTAATTATTATTCATTTTCTATTTGAATTATGACTAAAGTCCTGATTGATAGGTTGATTGAAAAACATCTATAGCTTTCAAACAGTATCACATTTTTTGAATCTGAAACATGCGTCACATTCTATGCTTCACATACGATAGGATTAAAAAAAGAAAAAATGAATTTCATGAAGTTTTGACCAAGTTAAGTTGGTTAGACACATGAGTTTTTATATTTTTTAAAAGTTGTAATAAAAATTCATAATTAATTATTTACTTGGAAAAAAATTACAAAAAAATAAGCATCACATTGGGACATGAGTCCTCTACTTATATCTAAAATCTTGTAAAAAAATATTATCATTTTATTATGGTTAGGGTGGTCAGACATACACCTACCTCTTATTTTTTCCCTGAAATTTAAGTACTACTGCATTGAAATTTCAAATTTTCACCAAATAGATTTCTTTTTAAAAAAAAAATAAACCTAGTAGTTTAGAAAGTACATTCAATTTGCTACAGAGTTTATTCTTACATATTTTTGAAATAATATAGATAACGTATTCAAATTTTTATATCAAGTTGCATAACTTTGATTTTTCTGAATTTTTTGCCACTTAAGGGCCTTTTTTTCCATGATGATCCTGCACATACCCATAGTCTAGATCATTATTTTTTTATTCTTGTAAAAATTATAGATTCTTTGTAGGTGTTTTTGAGTATTTATTGTCTTGGAAACTTCAAGGGCTTTGTTTGGGCTCATACAATAACATTTTTTAATGCAAGTTTTCTTAAAGTGCATAATTTTTTATGTACTTTATAATGGTGTGACAATATTAGTTAATTTTATCCTTTTTTGGGGTAAAATCAATATAATAAGTCAAGTTTTAGTGGAAGTGTCACTTGATTAGAAAAATATTGATAGGAATGGGTATGTGTTTTGTCAAAAAAATAGTACCTATTTTGATGTAAATTGATTCCTCTAAACTAGAGGATAAATAATTTATAGCTTATCTTGTTGTGGTTGTTTATAACTACTAAAATATAGGGAAAAGGGGGAAACCCTAATTCCCTTGGGTGTAAAGAGATTTATGGTTTAAAGTCCCTCTTCCCAAACATTTCATTAAGAATGCAAATCAACAAGGTGAAGAGATTGACTTTCAACCTCAAAGGTGAGTCAATTACACCTGGGTTGGTGATTCTTTAATGACATAAAATGACTAGGAATGATTTGAATGAATGAAACTAAATGAACTATATAACCTACAATACAAATTGTAGATTCCCAAAGATGTTTAGACTATAACAAAACTTTGTTGGAAGATCTGGGAGATGTTTGAGGGTACCTATGACCAAAAGTTGATTCTGGAATGTGTAGGACTCATTTACCCCTGGGTAAATGGATCCTTGATAGGGCTTCTAAAAACTCTTTTTACAGTCCTTTGTTGTCAGATTTGAGCTTATATTTCCCATTGGCCCCACTATCAGAATGTCAAAAATGAATTTTGTAACTTAGTTTTCACGACTTGACAAGATTGATGACAACAAATGTGACAATGCAAAATTGCTCTTCAAGTCCTCTTCAATCCTTCTTCAACCTATAATTTGCACATATAGAAAGATGGAAAAATTGTTTATTTTGTTTCTATGGGGGTTTTCCTTTGTCAAACCTTAGTTTGGTAATTAAACCTTGATAAAAAGATAATCAATGGGAAGGAAATGATAAATGAACACTTATTGGAACTTACCGCCCTACAATGGCTTCCTTGAAGGACTGAAGTCATACAAATCTCTTCAAATGAATTGAATATTTCTTGCTTGATTTTCTTGAATGCTTGAATGCAAGAAGACCTACAACGCTCTGTTAGCCTTCACAAGACAACATGAACATACATATACTTTGACATGATGTTAGGATCTTGATTGCTGATACAAATGACTGACAATATTACTCTCGAATGCTCTTGAAAATAATATTTTCTCTCATAAATTTGTTCCTTAAGTGTTAGATTTCAAATAATAAAATAACTATGTATTTATAGGTGTTTATCTATTTTTCTAAAAATTAGATTCCAAAAGCCGATAGTTACAATTTTAATTTTGATCAAATGTTAATAGGCCACCAAAAACATATTTAAAATAGGTCCTAGTGCATGAAAGGGACCCATATGCCCCTGGGCAAATGGGTCCTAGCCTAAATTTATAGCACACTCATAATCCATGGCAATTAAAATATTAAATGCATTTATTTTTAAATGTTGGTTCTCCTTTCATAAAATGGTAAAAATAAGGCTTGGGAATACATAATTTGGTAAATTAGAAGCTTAATTAAGTATAATTAATTAAGGGACCCAAACATAGTGTGAAAGTGTAAAGGTATATAATTTCCTACACTACATTTAGCCCCCAATTTAGTGAGAGTATGAACTTATTCTCATATTCACACTAAAGTAGGTAAATATATGGGTAAGTGCACAAAGTTGAGTCCACGAAATGTGGAAGTCTTTGCCTTAGCCAAAAAAATGAAATCAGCATTGCAAAAATGGGATCCCAAATTTTCTAAATGGGATCCCTAGCCTAAATGCAATACGGGATCTCACTTTTTAAAAATTGGGATCTCATTAGCTAAAGGGTCCCAAACCGATGGACATGGAACAAGATCCTAATTAGTATGAAACAGGATCCTGATTTATAAAAATTGGGTTCCCGTTTTGTACAAATCGGGTTCCCGTTTTGTACAAATTGGGATCCCATTTTGTACAAATTGGGATCCCTTTTCCCTGTCAACGGTCACACTATTTAATATTGGGAAATGGGATCCCGATTATAAAACAGGATCCCGTTTCTAAAAATTTGAATTTGAATTTGAATTTGCTTTGAGTTTTTGCTTTGTATTTTGGTTTGGGAAAAGCATTTGGAATCCAAACCTAGGCCTTCAACCTGGTTTGACCTGCAAGTTGAAGGTCCTAACAATGTCAGAGAAAAATACCGAGTTTGGACATATGGCTGACGACTTTTTTTGCAGAATTTCTTGATGAAATTAAAACCCATTTTAGATAAGACAATGCAGATTCCAAATATGTAATTTTTTTTACAATTGGATTATTTTTTCTATTTTACAATTAATTTATGATGAAACAGGTCCATAAACTTTAAATATCAGGGTTTTTAATATTTTAATAACTTTTGATCAACATAACATTTTGACGAACGGATTGCATGAGAACAAACTTCAGAAAATTCTTTTTAATTTAAAAAAAAAATTAAAAAAATGATAAGTTAAGGTCATCTTATGTGTGCCATACATGAATTTTTTAGAATGACAAATATGCCTAATAAAAAATTAACAAAAAAAGAAAAAAATCAATAAAAAATTACAAAAAAATATCGAGAACAAGCTTCAGTGAGTCACAAATCTTTTCCCAAAATGATTTAGAAAAATACGATAATTTAGGTCAAAATATGGATGTTGTACACGTGCATGGTATGGTATAAAAAAGTGACTTTTAAACACTCAATTTGTACAATCTGGGTATTGAAATAAATTACATATTTGGAAACTAGACTCTGAGTACTACATTTTATGATTAATGACTTTTTTGAAGATTCCATCTCTAAGTGCTTCAAATTTTAAGGTCAAATGTGTCAAATGCTGAAAATGAGGGAAAACACTTCCACTTTTTGGCCAAAAAGTGGACTCAACTTCTTGCCAGCACCCATATGTCAAGGGAGGTCTAATTGTAAAAATTTTAGAGTTAAAGATGACAAAGGATCAAGAAGAGTGATCAAGCCCCCAAGATCTATGATCTCATGGAAAAATAACAAAGGCACAAAAGAACATACACATGCATATAGAAGAAAAAAAAAGGTACACAAACATCCAATGTCAAAGATGATGCAAAAAGAAAAGGGATGGATCTGCATCCATAAAATATACTCACAAGGGCTAGTGCAATCTGATATACACTAGGTGAGACCCAAAGAAAAAAATATGGACTAGCATGCTTATGATGTTTGTCCATAAAATATGCCAATACTACATTAGGTTCAACACTCATGAACAAAGTGAAGAAAAATGCCAAGTTCACCTCAATGGGTGTAAACAAATCTCACCTCAGGGGGTGTAAATAGAACTCACCTTAGGGGGTGCAAATAAAATTCACCTCATGCAAATAAATAATGCAATGTATGCCCCCACTTTAAATAAATTGCTAAACGCCATGCTATGAGAAATTCCTTTAAAGTACAAAATGATAAATGTCATGCAACAAAAGATCAAAAAGAGCTTATTTGGGAAGCCCTATGCAAATGATATATTTCCAAATAAACTTCATCCTGACAAGGGGTTGCCTCTAGAATATAATTCCATGAACATCATAGAAGGGTACACTAAGGGATCCACGAATCTGGGGTCAGCATATGTCTTTGCTACAACAATATAATAGAGATTGGAACTATCATCATCCCCCTAATACTCGTGGATCAACGAAACAAAAAGGAGGAATGACACATAGAGAGAGAGAGAGAGAGATAAAATAAATATTCATTTGGTTCAACATGGAAGAGACCTAAATGTCTCAATTCCTTCCATCATTCCCAGAAGGAAAACACAAGACAACTAAAATATAAAGTTTACGAAATGTAGAAAAATTGAGATACAAATAGAAGAATGTCACAATAGATTTTTTTCCCTTTGTATCCTTGCACCAATGAAGCTACAAGGGTCATCCAAAGAAAAATCACAAATTTAAAGACACACCAAGAAACATATTGCAAGAGATAAAATTACATGCAAGCAATCATGCAAATAACATAGAAAGAAAACAAAGTAGTACATCACATGCGATCCAACCTAGAGTAGATCACCTATATCCCAATCTTGCTCATCATTAAATGGAAAGTGAATAACTAACTATAGGGACTACAACAAGTGTCATGCTAGGAGCATCACCAAGTTCAACACATGGTGGGTCAATCCCATTAGGAGGATCATCATAGATTCCACCATCTAAATTCATAGAAGTGGAAATAATAAATTCAATTCATTATGCACTTCTTCATGAGTCTTAGTCCAATCTCATTATCATGATCCAAATTAATCACAATAGGAGGTTTTATGATTATTTCCTTTGAATCCTCTTGTTTTACCTCTTATTTTAATTCAATGTCTTATTTTCATGGAAGTTGGATTTCTTCTTGATTTGTTTCCATGGGTGTAGGTGGCGTTGGTTTGTTTTCTTCTTCCAATTGATGAGCAATAGCATGAAGTATACACCTATGCTCTTTAGAATTTTAGTTTCTTTTGGTACAATTTTCAAGTTGGTATGGTGTAGGAGTAGGCTTAACAACCATTGGTTTCTTTTCTTCCTTTAAAGGAGAAATAGAAGGAACCACTAAGGGTTGGAAAACCATTGTCTCTTTAGGTTTATAAACTTGTTTTATCTTTGGAGGAACAAAAGGGATCATCTTATTGTCTCTTGGTATTTTATAGGAAATAGGTGGAGGAACTATGGTGAATTTGTCTTGGTTACTTGGAAAGGCGTGTGGCTCAATCATAGGTTCATTAATGGTAGGTTGAGAAGAAGGGATAACCATGGACCCAAGGATATTGCTAAGAGATAATTCTACTATACATTTTCCTTTAATTTTTTGAAAGGATTTAAATAAGAAGTCTTCACAAGGCTTTATAGTTTCCATAGGTCTAGGCCAAAATAAATCTAGTGAAAATTTTTGATGGGAAGACAAGGGACGAAACCCACTATGATGCACTATAAATATATAATTCGCAATAGGAAACTTAATGCATTTGTGAATAATAGATGAGATGACCATCGAACAAATGTTTAAGTGCATCCTCATTGGAAAAAGAAATGTTAGGTATCAAATTGGTTTGGCCCTTATAAGGTTTGATTACCAAAATGGGGTTTGACCAAGGAAAATCCCCATTCACCAAAAATACACATTTTTTCCCTCTCACATTGTATTTGTAGATCTAGGTGGAAGAAATCTTGAAGACGTCTTGAAGAGAAAATTTGAAGAAGTTACAGTTGAAAAAGTTGTGAAAATTGTTGTCATCTCACGAAAACTCATCCACAAAAGTTATTTCTGACATTCTGACGTGTTTCCACTTGGAAAAATTGGAAGCTATAGATTTGTGTTAGAGGCTCCTAAAAGTTGTAGAAAAACCATGACAATGGACTCATTCACCCATGGGAAAATGAGTCCCATTCAAACTTTGAAAACTCAATTTTAGTGACTGGTAAACACATTTCTACCCTTCTCAGATTTGCAATTTAATTTTTGGTTCTTATTTTGAGTTTAATATTGTTGTTTCAAGTATTAGATTGCATTTTGATGTTGATTTTCTATTTTTAGTTTTTCTCCCCAAAGTGTTGTTTGACCTTGACCGTCGCCCTAAGCATAAAAAAGAAAT
The DNA here is from genome assembly GCA_007258455.2 of Sequoia sempervirens. Lineage (NCBI taxonomy): Eukaryota > Viridiplantae > Streptophyta > Pinopsida > Cupressales > Cupressaceae > Sequoia > Sequoia sempervirens. The sequence goes on from VDFB02090445.1 coordinate 86,203, forward strand.
CCTAAAAATTGTCACAAAGGGTTGATTCACCTAAGGGTAGTTAGTCAATTCTTTGTGAGGATCTCATTTCCTAATGAAATAAAGGAAAATAGGTCCCTAATTGGTTCATCAATCCATTTTGGTGAACTTGCCTATTTTTTTGTGTTTTAGGTGTAAATAGGTGTTTTACCTATCTAGGTCCTATTTACATGATAAGTCCACTTAGTGTTAGTATTGGCATTGTTTTTCATTGATGTCAAAAGAGACTTGAACTTGATTTCATTATCTCCTTCCTGAAGTTGCACTGTCTTGGAACTTATCACATGGTAAGTTTTGATTGGTGCATTAAGTTCTTGGTGTTGCAGTGAGTTGTCTCATTCTTAATGATATTCATTGGTGGCAAGACAAATAGTTGCTTTCAAAAAATTTCTCATGGTACATATAATTCAAAGGTGTTTCAAGAGGTTGTACATCTAATGATTGGTGGAGTTAGTGATGTGGGCTTGTTGTTGAGAACTTTGCTTAAGTATAAAAACCTAGCACGTATATTTCATTCATGCATATCTTCTTCAAACAATATGAAAAGAATTATATTTTGCATCAAAGGCTCTACATCAAAGGCATATGGAATATTAGAGGTCATGGAATAATTCTTTAGTTTCAATTTTAGGGGTTTTGAACTTGTTTAGGGCATCTTCATTAGTTTAGAGTTTGTTCCATAATCCTAATGTCACTCTTCAATATAAAGTTTGTTTTACAAAGTTAATAACAAATTTACTTTTTTTTTTTAATTTTCTTGTCAAGACTTAGGATCATTGGTTAAAGGAAGCCTAAGTAAAGACTTAAGGGGTTAGTTTCATGGTGAACCAACCCTTATACCTAGAGTTAACTGGTTAAACAGGTGAATAACATGTAATCTATCATTCATTATGAAATCAATGGTCACCATGAAGGCACCAAAATACATATCAATGGATTATATTTAAAGTCTGTTTAAATTCTAACATGCAAGTGATGAGAATGGAGGTTGACGTACATTTGGTCATTACTTTGTGAATGGTTTTTTATCCTTCAAAAGGGGGATTTGAGGATGAATTTTTGATTTGATGATGTGATCAGGTGAAAATTCTTGTTCCTAAATGCACAACAACAACAAAATGCAAGAAACAATGAAGAACACCTAACACCTCAAGATTGGGAAAACATTGAACTCAAACAAAGATGGAATGAAACGATTATACCTTGTCAAGTTGTTCCTTGGTTGGCCCCTCAATCTTTGATGTTGTATATGCTCCTTGGATGGAAAATGAGATTAAAGATGCAATATGGGATGCAAGATGATTGAAAGTGGATGATTAGTGGATTCAAGTGCTATGATGAAGGTAAAATGCAAGTTGGCTAAGTATGGTTCAAATGACAAAATGGCAAGAGTTTGGTATCAAATGCATAAGGTCCCTAAATGAGAGAAAAAGAGGGGGTATTTATAGAGGAAATTGAATTCTCTAGAGAATTCAATGGTCAAGATTGAGCCACCATGGCCAAGATGAAGGGCTATGGTGAGTTGAGGACTCACAAGCCCTCACATCTTGACATGTGGAAGGTGAAGTGGCCAAGGATGTGATGAGGTGTAAGTGAGGTGGAAGAAGGACATGTGATGGAGGTACTTGCAAGTACCTTGATGTGACCTCTCAATGATCACAAGGGGAAGAGAAGATTCCTTGGAGGAATAAAAGTGAATTTTAAATTCACAATGATTGGGAGATCTTGTGGTCAAGACAAGGTTCCCAAAAAGAGAGGTGAGAAGTACCTTGGATAAAACAAGGTGCTTAAAAAGGTAAGTACTTACCCACATGTGACTTGATGTGACAAGTCAAAGATTCTAGAAGACTTTAGCACATGTGATGTGACAAGTCAAAGGTTCTAGAACTTGCATGGGGAAGAGAAGATTCCTTGGAGGAATAAAAGTGAATTAAAAATTCACATGGGGAAGAGAGGAGCCTTGGATGAATAAAAAGGAATTAAAAATTCCTTGGGGGATGGGGGGAGTTGACCAAGGTACTGATTAGGCTTAACTAATCAGTAATTAGAGGATAATTAGTGGTTAATAAGGATTAGAAGCCAACTTGCAAAAGTTGAAGGATGTGACACATCCTAATCAAGGATTAGGAATGTGCACATCCCTAATGAAGAGATTAAGAGGTTGATTAATATTAAGAAAAAGAATGTGACATGTGAGGAATTAAATAAATGTAGTATTTATTTAATTCATTTGATGAAAGGAGGATTAAAGAGATAAGGTATTTAATTATTAACTAAATACCTTAGGGATTTGGAAAAATTAAGAGTATTAATTAGATAATAGCGATATTACCTAATTATCACAAATAAAATGATGTTTAGATGAAAACGGATAAATTTGGACCAATGTAAGTGTCCAAATTTAGGTGTCTATAGATGAAACAATGTATAACATCAGATAATGAGTTTTTTTATCTTTCAAATGAAGATGTTTGTAATGTGTTTATTAATATATGCTATGATTCATTGAAGTTTCTTTTTTGAAGCATATAGGTGTTGTGGTATGTGTGAATAAGGAAAATGGTGTTTGTTGAATTGTTGATGTAGAAATAGATTGTGCATGAGCAATGGATTGTCTTGAAATAGAGTAACCCTCTAATTTGTGTTTGTTTCTTCTGAAATTAATGAAAGTGGTGGATGGTTTTATTTTTTCAGTGATGCATATTGTTTTTCTAGTGAGGAATTACTAGTGAGGCATAGAATTTGATACCAGTGAGGTGTTTCCATTAAGGCATATAATGTAACCGGTGAGGTTTTTGGCCAATGAGGCTTAATAAAATTTAGTTTTAGAGTGGGTTTTCACCCTTCTAGGGTTTTCCACTGAAAATAATTGTGTTATGTCTCCTCTTGATGGTTTGTCACATTGTGTTTAATAGGTCATATTTGTTCAAGTATCATGTTCTAATTTATATATCTTTGTGATTCACTCAACATTCAATGCCTATAACATTTGAAGTATTTGCAATGGATCTCTTTACATAATATGAGTGAGTTAATTAATAAAATTTGGTTCCTCATTAAACTACTGATTCACCCCCCTCTCAATGGTCCTATACTCCAACAAGTGGTATCAGAGCCTTAGGTTCCTTGCAAAATTTTAATCAACTTAGGAGATCCTGGTAGTGGAGTACTTATCATGGCTAATTAGGAAGGTTATTCTACTTCCAAAGCACCACTATTTGATGCTTCTGGTTTTGATTTTTGGAAATTTAGAATGTAGTCCTACTTATCTTCTCTAGGTTATGATGTTTGGGTTGTAGTAGAGAATGAGGACACTACTACTAAGGCACCTTCCACTATAGATGAGAAAAAGGCCTATGAGTGTAATGCCAAGGTCAAAAATTCCATTTGTTGTGGATTGACTAATGATATACTTGTCAAGATTATGGGTTGTAAATATGCAAAGGGTGTTTGGGATAAGTTATCTAGTATCTACTAGGGTGATGAAAAGGTCAAAGAAGCCAAGATACAAACCATTAGAGACAAATTTTAAGGACTAAGAATGAATGAAGAAGAGAAGGTTTATGATTACCTTCTAAGAGTTCAAGAGACAGTCAATGTATGCATAGTCTTGGTGAGTCCTTGGAAGAAAAAAAAGTTGTCAAGAAGGTACTAAGATCACTAACATCTAAGTATGATTCCAAGGTATCTGTTGTAGAAGAGAGGGATATAAATAAACTTACCTTAGATGAACTTCATGACACATTTACTGCTTATGAGATGAGAATTTGTAATGATGACTCCACAAGTAAAGATGCTACCTTTAAATCTATCAAAAAGGACAAAGAGATAAATTTTGATTCAGAGGAATTGAATGAAAAATAATCTATCTTTGTAAGCAGATTGAAAAAAAGAGTCAGGAAAGTATAAGGGGAAGCTTCCATTCAAGTGTTTTAGTTGTGGTAAGATAGGACATTGTGCTAATCAATGTCCCAATAATGATCCTGAAAGTGATGAAGAGGACAGTAGGAGACAAAGAAAGAAGAAAAAATATAATCCAAAAAGGAAAAACTTATTTCAAAAAGAAGAAAAGTCTATTCTTTAAGGATGTTGATGTAACAGATAGTTGTTCAGAAGATTCTTTTGAAGAAGGGGAGAAAAATTTCTTATGACTATTGTTAGTCTAAGTGAAAATCAGTAAGAAAAGAGTGAAGATCAATCTGATAATGATGAAGAAGAGGTTGATCTTGAGGGATAATTGAGATTTTCTCTTGGTTAAATAAAAAGAATCAAAAAGGAGGTGGTAGTGCAAAGAAATATGACCCAAAAGATACTAAAAGTTTGATCAGTAAGGTTAATGAGTCTGAAAAATTAGTTGCAAATCTAAAAATTCAACTTGAAGAGAACAAGAGGGTTGTAGAAGTCACCAAAATTGAGTTAGACACCAAATAAAAGGAGTGTTACACTTTAGAGGCAGAAGTTGTAGCCTTGAGGAAAAGGCTAGATATGTATGACAATAGTGACAAGTTAGTAGATCTCTTGGGTAAACAAATAGGCCACAAGGATAAGAATTGTCTAGTGTTTTTAGAAGTCCAATGTTAACATTCCAATGATCTTCAACATGTTGATAACTTTATCAATGTCACAAATAAAAGGCTCATGAAACCATCAAATATCAAAAGTAATATTCCATTCAAATATAATCTACATTTCTTTGGTTATTTCTTTTATTGTAACCAATATGAGCATAAGGCTAGTGAATATAGGATTGTATCTAGAAGAAGATCAAGTTTTGTAAGTAGAAATTCTTTTGAATTCTTGAATAAGGGTATGTACAAGATCATGATGGGCCAAAAAGTGGCAATATGATGGGTATGTGTAGGGTATGTGGCTAACAACATTTTTTAACCCAAAATTGATGAAACAAAAAGGGTTTTTAAAGGAGATTCTCAACTTTCTACCAATATAAATTATGCTTTACTTTGAATTTAATAAATAATTATTATTCATTTTCTATTTGAATTATGACTAAAGTCCCGATTGATAGGCTGATTGAAAAACATCTATAGCTTTCAAATGGTATCATATTTTTTGAATCTAAACATGCATCACATTCTATGCTTCGCATACTATAGGATTAAAAAAATTCATGAAGTTTTGACCAAGTTAAGGTGGTTAGACATACAATTTTTCATATTTTTTAAAAGTTGTAATAAAAATCATAATTATTTATTTACTTGGAAAAAAATTACAAAAAATATGAATCACATCCAGACATGAGTCCTCTACTTATATCTAAAATATTATAAAAAATATTATCATTTTATTATGGTTAGGGTGGTTAAAGACACCTGCTTCTTATTTTTCCCCTGAAATTTAAGTACTAATGTGCATTGAAATTTCAAATTTTCACCAAATAGATTTTATTTTAAAAAAATAAACCTAGTAGTTTAGAAACTACATTCAATTTGCTATAGATTCTATTCTATCATATATTTGAAATAATATAGATAACTTATTCAATTTTTTATGTCAAGTTGCCTAACTTTGATTTTTCTGATTTTTTCGCCACTTAAGGGCCTATTTTTTCCATGATGATCCTGCACATGCCCATATGTTGAGATGCTTTAATTGTGGAAATTTTGGACATATAGCTAAGTTTTGTAGACCTAACTTGAAAATGCAACAAAAGAGAATTAGTGTTCATTCCAAGGTGACATCTCCTATTGCTGATAAGATAAAATTAATTTGGAGACCAGAGATGATTGACAAAAAAGTTGGATCTATACATGTTCAAACTTCCCTACATGTCAAGAAGAAAGAACTATGGGTTATAGATAATGAGTGATCTAATCACATGGCTGGGGATAAGAGAAAGTTCATCAAATTTGAAGATTATGCAGATGGATCAGTCAAGTTTGGAAATGATTTTTGTATTCAAATCAAATGAAAAGGTACTATATCCCTAGATGATGATACACCATTGCATGATGTATACAATGCAAAAGGCCTAAAACATAACCTCCTAAGTGTAAGTCAAATTTGTGACAATGGATTTAATGTTCTATAATTTAATGCTCAAGGTTGTGAAATAAGGAAAAAAAAGGAAAAATAGTTGTTGAAGGGTTAAGGACAAGAGGAAATATTTATAATCTTTAAGAGACTATAAATAGAGATAAATATGGACATGTTTTCTTTATGGGTCAACTTGAAGAGAGTTGGTTATGGTATAGGAGGTTGGAGGGTAAACCCAAAAAAACTGGTTTACATTTCCATTGAGGAAGGAAAAATGCATTTTCAGATGGAAAACACTTTAGGGGGTTTGCTAGAACTAGTGGGTTCACTAGAACCTCCCCCATTCTAGTGAAGCCCCCTTTAATGGGTTTTATTTTTTAATTGCATTAAAGGGGGATTCGCTAGAAGGGGGGTTCGAGTGAACTCACAGGTTCTAGCGAACCCTGGTTCGCTACAACCACCTTTTTTCCCCCTTCTCCCCCTCTGAAACCATATTTCTATTTGAGGATGAAAATGGAGGAGACTTCACAGACCCAATTGGATGATGGTAGTCCTCAGCACGAGTTATCCATCGAATATAATTTTAATATTTTTTGGTTTTATTATGTATTTGTTTTCTTAGTTTGATTAAACATAGGTTTTTCACCAAAAATTGAGCTCTTTGTTCTGAAGATGTGGAAAAATAACAAATTATTAAAATAAAATTATGAAAAAAATGCACAGGCTAGGTATTGATGTCCTTGATCTAGTAAAAAAAATTTAATTTTGATACATACAAAAAAGTTATGTTGTATACGGTCCAGCTATGTCTGAAGTGTAATTGGTTTCACTTTGAAACTTGATTAAGGAAAAAATATTCAATAAAACACTATGAAACCCAATGAAAGGGTTAGATATCATAGTTACAAATCCAAATTCAAAAAAACATATAATTTTGTCCTTCATATAAAAAAAGTTATGTTGTATATGGTGAGCATCACTCCTTAAAAATAGTGTTTACTGATAAAACCTATTTCTCGAAGGAGATGGAAAAAGAAGTGCAATCTAATTCCAAAATTTTTGAAAAAAATATATTTAGAATCTATAGAAAAAATGTCACAAATGACTAGTTTGCATCATCTTCAAATTCCTCATGGTTTAGATGCTATTGGTGCCTAAAAGTGAAGATTTAGTCAAAAAAAATAGTTTAGTGTCCAGTTTGGCCAAAAATTATAAACCAGTATTATGGGATCACCTTGGACATATAAACTTTGAAAATCTTCTCAAGGTCAACAAAAACTAGAATGTAAGAAATATAACACTTATCTCTAAGCTAATCAATAGTACTTGCAAGGAATGCCAACTAGGTAAGCAAACAAACACAAGCTTTAAGTCCAAAGAGTACTCTTTTATTAGATATTTACAACTTGTTCATACTGATATATGTGGTCCTATAAGGAAAAAGTCATTAAGTGGTGAAATATGCTTTATTATTTTCGTTGATGATTATTCTAGGATGATTTGGGTGACTTTTTTGAAGCATAAATCATAAGCATTTGATAGATTCAGGATATTTAGAAAGATGGTTGAAAGAGAATCAGATTTGAAGATCAAATGCTCGAGATTAGATAAGGGTGGAGAGTACACTTCAAAAGGGTTTGAGGACTGCTATGAAAGTCATGGCATTAAAAGGCAATATTCATCCTCTAGGACACCACAACAAAACCAAGTAGTTGAAAGAAAGAATATAATAGTCAAGGAGATGGCAAGAACAATGCTTCATGATGTAAATATGCCTAAAACCTATTGAAAAGAAGTATTTCATACAATTGTATATAATCTAAATAGAGTGCAATTAAGGGTAAAAACTAAACATACTCCATATGAATTGTAGTATGGTAAGTCAACAAATTTTGGTTATTTCAGAGTTTTTGGTAGTAAATGCTTTATCAAGAGAGATGATGAAAATTTGGGTAGTTTTAATTCTAGATACGATGAAGGTATTTTCTTAGGCTATTCTACACATAGCAAAGCCTACAAGTGTTTTAATAAAAGACTCAAAAGAGTAGTTGAAAGTAATAATGTTAAAGTTGATGAAAAGTTGCAGCCTTGTGAACAACATATAGAGATAATGAAGAAGATCATGTATCAGAAGAATAGGTGGAAGTTCAAGTAGAAGAAGGTACTCTTGAAAATCATATGGAGTCAATAGCTAAAACTCCTTCAAAAACTCTACAAAGAAATCATCCTCAGGAGTTGATCATTTTGGACAAAAATACTAGTGTGCAAACAGGAAGAAAGCTTGCAAACACAAGTGATCAAGCACATGTATGCTTTATCTCAGAAATAGAACCAAAAACCTACATAGAGGCCAACAAATATGAGTTTTGGGTTAAATACATGGAGGAAGAGTTAGGTTAGATTGAAGAGAATAAGACATGGGAACTTGTTCCTAGACCCAAAGACAAGAATGTTAAGGGGGCCAAATGGGTCTTTAGAATAAACTTGATGACAAAGGAAATGTTGTTGGGAGTAAGGCAAGGCTTGTTTGCAAGGGTACTCTCAAGTTGAAGGTATTGATTTTGATGATACATTTTCACCTATGGCTAGGCTTGAAGCCATAAGGATGTTCTTAGCTTTCTTTGTTTACAAAAAAATTAAGGTATACCAAATGGATGTAAAATCAGCTTTTCCCAATGGATATCCTGAAGAAGAGGTCTATATGGAATAGCCTGAAGGATTTTAGTGTGAAGGAAATTATGTAAATATAGATTGAAAAAGGCATTGTATGGGTTGAAACAAGCACCTAGAGCATGGTATTCTAGGTTAGATAAGCATCTACAAGATCAAGGATTCACAAAAGGTGGATCAAAAAACAACTTATACTTCATGTCTAAAGGTGAAAACATTCTTGTGGTTATTGTTTATATGGATGATATCATTTTTGGGAGAAATGATGAAAATATGAGCCAAAATTTTTGTAACATTATGAAATTTGAATTTGAAATGTCCATGCTTGGAGAGTTTTCTTTCTTTCTTAGCTTATAGGTTTCACAACTTGACAAGGGAATCTTTATCTCTCAAGTTAAGTATGCAAAAGAAATACTCAAGAAGTTTCAAATGGAAAATTGCAAGCCTATTGGTACTTCTATGGTGAAAAATTGTAAGTTAATTAAGGTTGATGACTCATCTGATGTAGATTAGTCTCTGTTTAGATCTATTATAGGTAGTCTCTTGTATTTAATAGCCTCTAGGCCTAATATTATGCAAGCGGTATGTTTAACACAAGGTTTCAATCCTCTCCTAAGCAATCTCACTTGAATGTAGTTAAAAGGATCTTCATATATCTCAAAGGAACAATAGATTATGTCTTATGGTATCCTAGATCTAATGATTTCACTTTACTTGCATATACTAAAGTTTAAATTGGGCAGGATGCCTTGATGATAGAAAAATTACTAGTGGAGGAGCATTCTTCTTGGGTGGAAAGTTAGTATCCTAGCATAAGAAGAAACAAGAATTAATGTCCTTGTCAACTACATAAGAATAATATATTGTTATTGCTTCATGTTGTTCTTAGGTACTTTGAATGATTCAAAATCTCAAGTAAATTAAGTTAGATGTATCTCAACCTATTCTCATTATGTGTGATAACACTAGTGCAATAAATATCTCCAAGAACCCTGTTATGCACTCAAGAACTAAGCACATTGCAATTAGGTATCATTTCTTAAGGGAATTTTTTTTGGAAAATGAGGTTTCTTTGGATTATATGGCTACAAGTGATTAGATAGCTGATATCTTCACAAAACCATTAGCCAAGGAGGTTTTTGAGAAGTTAAGAGAGAGATTAGGTGTTATTTCTCTCACCTCTCTTCACTAAGTCAGATCATTTAAGCAGGTTCTCAGGGGGAGCTTATCTCTTTATTCTATATCCTTGAACAGTAGTATTGTGTTAATGACAGTTCATCTTTAATGTTTACAAGTAGCTATACTTTCATTTAGATCACATTTCATGACAATTGCTTCAAATGGTTAGCGTCTGTTGTTTGGATAGTCCGCTATTAGATCTTACTATTGTGCCTTGTGTGTTTCTTGTAACAATGGTTAATGATAGGCTTGAAATCTTTAACAATGCTATGATTGGTATTTCATCAACTATCTTTCAGTCTATTGGTGTGTGCTATCTTTCTAATGGTATTTTTTACAAAGATCAATGCTTTAACTCATAGTTTGGCACTATGTTTGGATGGTGTGATAGAGGTTTCCAGTTCTAAGTATACTGACAAGGGCATGTTTCCAATGATTTGCATGCTCATCATGTTCTTAATAGTGATTGGGATGCAAAGTAATTATGCTTAGTAATTTGGGTGCATAGTTCATTTGAATGTAAAGTGTAGTACCCTATATAAATGTGCACTTTCAGTGGCATATGATTCTTGATGAGTGAGTGATTTTATCTTGATGACAATATCTTTGATGCCATCCTTGATGATAGCGTATACTTGCTATGCTCCTTTGGCATCACTATCAAAAGGGGAGAAGTGCAATTAACTTTGGTGATAGTACTCTTAGTGTCATCTCAAGATTGATGATAGCTTCTTGATGATAGTGCAATCTTGATTGATGACAGTGTACTTTATTGACAGTCCAGTGCTAAGTACATTGTTATTGTTTTATTTTTTCTTTATCATCTTTTTTTTGTAGGGGGAGCAATAAGTTGAGGTGAAAAGATTGGTTAAGTTGTTATCAAGGTTAAGTTAACATCAATTTCAAAGGGGGAGTTTGTTAGTATTGCTATTGTTTGTCATTGATGTCAAAAGAGAATTGAACTTGATTTCATTGTCTCATTCCTGAAGTTGCACTATCTTGGAACTTATTATGGTACTTTAATTGGTGCATTCAGTTCTTGGTGTTGTAGTGAGTTGTCTCATTCTTGATGATATTCATTGGTGACAAGACAAAGAGTTTCTTTCAACATTGTTCTAATGGTCCATATACTTCAAAGGTGTTTCAAGAGGTTGTACATCTCATGATTGGTGGAGTTAATGATGTGGGCTTGTTGCTGAGAACTTTTCTTAAGTATAAAACCCTAGCACCTATATTTCATTCATGCATATCTTCTTCAAACAATACAAAAAGAACCAAATTCTACATCAAAGATTTTGCATCAATGGCATATGGAATATTAGAGGTCATGGAATAATTGTTTAGTTTCAATTTCAAGGGTTTTCAAACTTGTTTAGGGTTTCTTCATTGGTTGAGAGTTTGTTCCAAAATCCTAATGTCACTCTTCAATATACAGTTTATTTTACAAAGTTAATAACAAATTTACTTTTTGTTATATTTGTTTGTTGAATTAGGATCACCGGTTAAAGGTAGTTTAAGCAAAGACTTAAGGGGTTAGCTTATACCTAGACTTAATTGGTTAAATAGGTGAATAGCATGTAATCTCTCATTCATTATGAAATCAATGGTCACCATGAAGGTGCCAAACTATAGATCAATGAACTATATTTAAAGTCTATTTAAATTCTAACAAGTAAGTGATGAGAATGAAGGTTGATGTGCATTTGGTTGATACTTTGTGAATGGATTTTGATCCTTCAAAAGGGGGATTTGAGGTTGAATTTTTGATTTGATGAAACAATGTATAACATCATATAATGAGTTTTGTTTATCTTGCAGACGAAGATGTTTGTAGTGTGTTTATTGATATATGCTATGATTCATTAAAGGTATTTTTTTAAAGTATTTAGGTGTTGTGGTATGTGTGAATAAAGGAGATGGTGTTTGTTGAATTGATGGTGTAGAGATAGATCACATGAGCAGTGGATTGTCTTGAAACAGAGTAACCCTTTGATTTTTGTTTTTTTCTTCTAAAATTAATGAAAGTGGTGTATGGTTTTATTTTTCAATGAGACATATTATTTTTCTACTTAGGAATTGTGAATGAGGCATATGATTTGATACCAGTGAGGTGTTGCCAACGAGGCATAAAATGTACAACCAATGAGGCTTAACAAAATTTATTTTTAGAGTGATTTTCACCATTCTAGGGTTTTCCACTGAAAATACTTGTGTTATGTTTTTTCTTGATGGTTTGTCACACTCTATTTAATAGGTAATATTTGTTCAAGTATCATGTTCTGATTTATATATCTTTGTGACTCACTCAACATTCAATACCTATAATGTTTGAAGTGTTTTCAATGGATCTCTTTCCATAATAAAAGTTAGTTAATTAATAAAATTTTGTTCCTCATTAGACCACTGATTCACCTCCCCCTCTTAGTGGTCCTATACTCCAACACTTAGGACCTATGAGGGAATATTTCTAGTTAGCATTAGCTATCACTAGATCTTATCTTATCTTTTGAAATTTAATTTTTGTGTCCTAAGTCATTTAATATTTTTTGGGGTAGTTATATCATTATACAGGATTAAGACACATGTCAAGATATTGTCTAATCCTATCCCACATTTTTCCTTTATAAGCAAGGCATCATTTGTACATCCTAGACACTTTAGTTCAATTGAGTCATTCAAGTATATCACTACAATCTTCAATATTGCATATTGGCCATATCTTGCATCCATTGTTGTAATTTTGTGTTCTTGCTTTTCCCTCTAGTAGAAGATTGTTTTTGGTTTTTGTAGGTGATCCTAGAGGCTTGAGTCCTTGAGTGACTCTAACAAGATTGAGTGATGCATAGATAGGATTGGTTGAGGATTAGGGTTTGGATCAAAGTTGAAGTCATGTGACAAGTGTCACATGAGGTATAACAACTAGGTTTAGGATGTGCATTAAGGAAACATCCTTATGGGAATGACTAAGATTAAGAGGTTAAATGAGATGAGTGGATAAGATGAAAAGTTAGTTTGAATTTTGGTAAGTGTCTAGGTTCAATGAATCTAGGAAAGGAGTTAGTTAGACATGTGAAGGGAACATTTTTCACATGAGGATAAATTTAGATTGTGATCCATGTGAATGAATCTAATAGCTAGGATTAAATGGATAAGGATTGAGGGATAAAATAGATAAATTGAATATTAGAGGAAAAGGTAATGAGAATTAATTATCCTAAATTAATTAATTAATTGAGAATTAGTTAATTAATTTAGTTGGAAGATTTGGGGATAAATGTAGTGGATAAATTAATTAAATAAATAATGACTATTTATTTAATTAAGTATTAGGCTAGGTGTGGACAATGATTTTGGATTTCCTACACTAATTTAGCTCCTAGGGATTTTTACCTAAAAGGAGAAAGGAATGGGGTCCAAAATGCAAATGTCTACAATCAAAGTTAATGTAAATGAGATATATTATATCTAATTAAGATGTACTAGTGCACTGATCTGAAAATGAAATGATTTAATGATGCAAAACCTAAGAAATGCAACTTATTTGAAAACACAATGTGATATGCAAAAACACCTAAAAATGTAAGTAAATGATGAAACAACTAAAAAGAATCAAAGAGGTGCACCTGGAATCTTGAACTTGATATGGAGAGATTTTGTAATCTTGAGAATTTGATTGAAAATTTTGACTAGGACACTTATGCCAGGCTGGGTGACTTAGTCCCAATTTTGAGAAAACTTAACGAAATAGGAATCTACTAAATGGGTATCCAAAAATGCAAAAACCACAATTCAGGCCTAGCAGTGGGACTAATCTTCCAATAGTGGTGACTTAGTCCACCTGTAGATTTTGGGAATCTCAGGACATAATCTTGTAGCTTTAGGTCTGCACTTGCTTTTTTGACAGGTGTCCGCACTTGATTATGCAAAAAATGGGATAAAAGGTGTCTCCAAGCTTGAATTAGGGTTATGTTGACTTGAATAGATTTTATGACTTCTTGACCAATTTTCAACACCAATTCCTTTGAAAAATCTACCTACAAAGTTTGCAAACACACATGCAAAGAGGGAAAAATGGTTAAGGGTTAGAGTATACGGGTTTGCCTTGGTCAAACACCACTTTGGTAATCAAACCCTATGAAAATGAAATGAGATGGAAAGAGAATGATAAATAAACAACATGCAATGTCATAAACTTACCAAACCCTTGATGTGTAAATCTGAAGATGTGCAATGAGTGCTCCAATGGATAACTTGATTATGCTTGACTGCTTGAATGCTTGAAAGATTGAATGCTTAATGAGTGCAAGAGGCTAAGAGATTGTAGGATCTAGGAGGATGAAAAATGAGAGAAAAAACCCTTGTTTATACATGATTTTACTAAAATTTCTCAAAAATAACACATCACAAGTTGACCTCAAGGGTTAGAGGACAAAATCTTGCCAGAAATTTAAAATAATTTTGAGTTTTGTGCCAAAAAGGACTAAGTCACCCCTACTGGCAACTTAGTCCCACTTAAGAAATTTAAGTGGGTGTTGGGAATTTTAGGGCATTAAATGTTGTCTAACAAGAATATCCTCAAAAACAGACTTAAGAAGGGTCAGAAAGTGCATTAAGGGGTCATTTAAACATAAGAAAGGGTTGAATTAGTGATGACAAGTCTATAAAGGATGAAAGTGGGTTCCAACACTTTGAAATAAGACTTGGTAAGTGATAAAAAGGAGTTATTTAGGTGAATAATGATGAAAGGGTTGTAGAAAACTGTGAAAGTGGGTTACAACACTTCACAACACTTTTACAAGACAACCTAGAAGTCTTAATGATTCATAAAGATTCAAGACCTAATGTGAATGTGTTGGCCACATTACAAAATTAAATCAAGGAAAAATAGAGCCAAAGTCCATAAGAGAGACTCAAGTGAGCATAAAAATGTCACCTATACATTTTTTGGTGACACATTAAGCCGCCACTTTAGTGAGAGGATGAACTTGCTTCAAAGTCTCGCTAAAGTAGCTCAACACACACATCGAGGGGGATCCAAATGCTTGGTAAGATGAAACAACAATAATAAAGAGGGATGATCAAGCCCCTAGGATCATGATCCCATGGAAAACCAAACATAAGCACAAAGGAACACACATGATGATGATGTAAAGGAAGAAATAAAGCTTCAATCATTTTTCCAGCCCGTTATGGATCAAATCTAGGTTGTTTGTTTGAAACAAGAAATGTGTACTCACTCTAGGGTGATGGGACTTATGGCTATCCGCCGGGTGAGAAAGGTCAAGTATACTCACTCTGGGGCCACAAACTTCTGGTTGTCTGAAGGGTGAGAAGAACCAAAAGGTGAGAAACATACACTTGGTTGGTATGCACTCACACACGCAGGTGGATATGGGGAAAAGTCATGCCATAGAATGGGATTTCTTGCTTAACCATATTAAATTTATACCTCTTGATAAATTTAATAAGCACCACAAAGACAATGTCCATTCATGCTTCATGAGACAAGCAAAGCTTCATATGCTTAGAATTCATGAACAAATGTAATGGTACCATAAGCATGCAAGCTTTGTTATGCAAGGTGGCCATGTGAATGCAAAATGAAAAATGCAAAAGAAAGTTCAAATGAGTCTTGTTAAGATCATGCAAGGTCTATAACTTAGAGAGTATTGTGTCTAATGTCTCCAAGAGAGGACCAATCAAAGAATAGAATATTGACAACTTAGGGGATGCAGTGTGTCACATTAGGCCACTAAGAGGAATGTAATATGCTAAGATAAGTCATGATTATGAAGGACATCACACCCAATGTCATCCACAAAGTGACAAATGCATCATATAAAGTAACAATGTTGCACTAAGAACCAAGAAGAAGAAAGAATGTGAATGAATAATGCCAATGTATGCCCCCACTTTAAATGAATTGCTACACACTGTTCTATGAGCAATTACTTTAAAGTACTCAAATGAAAAATGCAAAAAGAAAACAAGACATGAGAGCCAACTTGGAAATCCCCTATGCCAAGTCATATGTTTCTGAGTAAGGCTGTGTCATGTGAAGTAAAATGAACAAAAGAAAGATGGGTTGGCCCCATAAAGGAACACACCAAACACATAAGGGATCTATTGATTTGGGGTTAGTATGTTTGTTGCTGTAATGTTTTTATTAAGGAGCTTGAAACTGTCATCATTCCCCAAATACATAGAATTGGAAGAATAACACAAAGAGAGTGAAAAAAGAAAGAAAAATAAATTCCATTTTGGGTCAACATGGATGAGACATTACAGTCTCAATTCTTTACATCATCCCCAAAAGGAGAAACACAAGGGAAAACGAAAAAGAAAAGGCTAAATGAAAAGCTTTTGGGTGAACATGAACGAGAAATTTCGGTCTCAATGCCTTCCGTCATCCCCAAAAGGAAAAAAAAAGCAAAATGACAAAGTAGAAAGGAAAAGGGACCATTTGGGTCAACATGGAAGAGACATAGGGCATCTCAATGCTTTGCGTCATCCCAAAAGGAAAAACACAAAACAAAAGGTGAAAAATGAAAATGACTTTTTGGATCAACATGGAAGAGAAATAGGGTGTCTCAACACTTTGCGTCATCCCCAAAAGGAAAAACACAAAACAAAAGTGAAAAAGAAGAAAAGTAAAATGTATAACATATAGAAGAATAGAGGTACAAATAGAGGAAGTGCACAAAGAGAGAGAGAACATCAAACACACATTACAAGGAAACATGATACACACATAGAATTGAAAAAGGAAGAGCAAATAAAAGAGAAATACAAGAAGATAGCAAGGTGAATGCAATTCAACCATCTAGCAAGTCATCTTCCTCCCAATCATGTTCAGTGTATTGTGAGGGCGGTTGATTTTCCAATGGAGAAATTGCAAGTGTCGAACTAGGACAAGTGCCAAGTTCTTCACTTGGTTTTAGATATTTATCATTTAAGCTCATGGAAGATGAAAATAAAGAATTTAGATCATTATGCACCTCTTCATCTATTTTAGAGATCTCCTCATCATCATCATCATAAAGTTTAAGCACGATAGGAGGACAACTGGTAATCTCCAATGAAGGATGGATTAGGAGTTGTGGTATCAAACCATTTTGTTGTGATGGTTGTAACGTGCTATCTTGTGGTAGGCCAGGAGGAGGAGGGTGGTCAAATATTGCTTATGTTAAAGGTGGAGTTTTATTTTCTTTGTTTTCATTTGTTTGTAACTAATGAGCAAGCAGACAATGATGACGCCTATTCTCCCTAGCACTACAATTTCATTTGATTCTATTTTGAAGTTATTGAGGTGTAAGATAGGGTGGAACCACCATCTAGGCTCCTTTTCTTCTCAAGGAGGAGTAATAGAAGGAACCGAAGGAGATGGGTCAATCACTTTCTCTTTTTCTTTATATACTTGTTTTATGCGAGGAGGCATGACGGGGTTGGTTTCATTATCTCGTGGACGTTTAGAGGAATAAGTGGAAGTGTTTAGTGTTGGTTGCTCATGGAGTTGCATTGTTTGTTCAGGGTTGGATTTAGGTTGAAGCATTGTCTCATCAAGGATTGGGATAGCAGAAGTAGATGGGGATTGGTTACTGAGGGAAAATTCAACAATTTTCTTTCTTTTAAACTGTTGATAAGCAATGAAAAATAAATTATTGCAAGGTGTAATGGGATCCATGGGTTCTAGCTAAAATTCTTCTAAGGAGAAATTTCCTTTAGAATACAAAGGGTGAAAGCCACTATGGTGGATGGTGAATATGTCATTGTCATGTGGAAACTTTAAACATTTCTTTATGACTGAAGGAACAAATTTCATTGAGTGAAGCCATGGATAGCCTAGCCGCAGACAAAAGTGGTCTGATTATGGAATGATAGAGAATGTAACATCCACTGTTTTAGGTCCTATTTGTAATGGAAGAATGATTGATCCAATCGTAGGGCACAAGAAAACATTATGTGTTTTGATCAATGCTCTTGGTTGGTCATAGTTATCTTGATAAAGTTCATGTAAAACCAAAAATTCCTCAGTAATCACATTCTCCCCATAGGCGGGATCTATGAATATCCCATTAGTGGGTCTATCATAAATATGCCTGGCTATGTAGATAGGAACATTGGGAAGATTACCTTAAGAAGTGAAAGTAATATCAAGATTTTTCTTAGGTTGGCCCTTACGAGGGATAATGTCTATCGCTCCTACCATTTCATCCATAGGATTAATAGAGGGTGTATCAGGATGTTCAATCTCTTTATTAACAATTATCACATCATTGTTTTGAGTTTCACTAGCTTTGAAAAATGACATGCATTATGTTTAGGCATGGGATTGGTAAAAATTTGCAAATTTTGATTGGGTGGGGCAACAGACATATTTCCTTTTGCATTAACATTTGAAATGGATAGACAGCCAGAATCAATGAGGTCTTGCACTATGTGTTTAATATGCTTACATTGTTCTGTGTCATGTCCATTTTGTCTATGATAATGGCAATAAGCGTTCTGTTGAAAGGTTGGAGGAAAAGGTTTTTTGGTATCTAATGGTTTAATAGGAGGTAAAGAAATCATTTGTTGCTAGATAAGTTGTGTCATGGTCTTATGAAGAGTGTCTGCTAGTGGTGTAAATTGTCATTTTGGATCTCCATAACTGTAAGGTATCGCGGCTTTAACAACTGCTACTTGGTTGTTGATAGGTTGAGGTGGTTGTTGAGGATGGGGGTTGAATTTCAAAAACCCTTTATTTAGTTCTCTAAAGTTTTGTAAGTTGTTTTGATTGCTTTGTTCTGATTTCTCAGCTCAACTATAAGTGGATTTTGCATCATGACTAGTAATTGAGTTGTGATAGTCACAAAGGGTTGTGCACAAATGCATGAAAGAAGGAAATTTCATCATGGCCAATTTATCTTGAAGTTGAGTTTGCAAGTTGATGATAAACATCTTTTGGAGATGTGAATCGGGAATCTTGAGATATACTTGAGCATACAATGAAAGATAGCGTGAAATGAAATCAATGACTTTTACATCCACATTTTGTTTACATCACATTAAATCAACCATTTTATTTTTGGGATTCATATGGACTTGGAAATGACTTATAAAGGCATCAAAAAGTTGATTAAATGATTGAATTGAATGATTAGGTAAGTTTTAAAACTACTCCAAGGAAATATCCTTTAAGGTCCTAGGAAATAGTTTAGGTAACAATTTATCGTCAAGGACAAAGTCACTGAATAAGGCTGTATAGGCATTGACATGATTAGTAGGGTCTCCTTTACCTTCATACTTCTCAAACCAAGGAATCTCAATTCCTTGTGGCATCGGTGTTCTTAAAATTTACAAGGATAATGGGCTACTACGAACATAGTAGGTGGGTGGTATGGTTTGGTTTTGGTTTATGGTAGATATCTATTGTTGCATGGAAGAAACTATTTGGAAGAGTTGTGTAATGAGGGGGTTAGTGTAAGTGGTATGAGGTGCAAGAGAGAATGGTGATAGAGTGTATGTAATTTTGGGATAAGTGAATGGGACACTATGAGGGGTGAAGGTGGTGGAGGATAGAACATTTGATGCCACAAAAGAGCTAGGGATGCTAGTTGGAATAGCAAAAGGAGTCACATGACTAACTTGTTGCATGGTTGTGGTCACTTGAGGAGTGGTATAGGTGGGTATGTATGCTACAGTTGAAGGAGGAGGAATGTGAGATCCTCCTTGGATAACCATAGTGTTTGTTGTGCTAGTGGAAGAAGCATTTTTTTGGTATATCTCAACAAATTTTTTCATAACATCTAATCCTTCATCACTTTCAAGAATTCGATGGATGTTGTCTATAGCATGAATTCCAGTGGTTGAATTGTTTTCAAGGCATAAGTTTTGTTGCAAATGTGCTAAATCCTCATGAATGTTAATGACTTTATCTTGTGGAATGGAATTAGTTTTTGTGTCAACATGCATTGTATGTGAAGGTAAAGGTGTATTAGTGGTAGTATCCATTCGTAATGCACCATTGTCCATACCAGGAGTAGGAGCTCAACACAACCCAAGGTCCACAACGAGTGTGTTATCATGGGATGCCATGAGTCAGCAACTTCTTCTCACTAAAGTATTATCAATAGGGAACCAAAATATCATACAAATACCACAAGAGGTGGGGTGGATGAAAAGGTAATTCAATCTAGGACTAATAAAATGCAAATAACAAGAATTTTGTAAACTGAAACAAAAATGTAGTACCAAAAAACAAAAGTGTAGAAAATACCCAAAAATTACAAGAAATTATAGTGCAAAAAGTGCAAGAGGAATAAGTCGTCCAGTGTGGCGAATTAGTCCCACTAATGATTTTGTTGAGATTTTTCAAAAATTGTGAATGAAATTTTATGTCTTTCGGATGCACAGATGCAGCTACAGTATGAAATGCAGGATTTTTGTTGTTTTTCAATGCAAAAATGATGCAAAAATGCAAGCTATATGAGCTTTTCACTAATGCAATTTTGAAAACCCTAGGTTGTCGTTTAAACAATGCAATACTTGATGCAATATGAATGAAACCTAAGATGCACCTAAAATCAGAAGAAGAGATGCTCAAAAGTTGGGTTCACCAAAATGTGGACAATGATTTTGGATTGCCCACACTGATTTAGCTCCTTCTAGGGTTCTTCACCTAAAAGGAGAAAGGAATGGGGTCCAAAATGTAAATTTCTACACTCAAAGTTAATGTAAATGAGATTTATTATGTCTAATTAAGATGTACTAATTCACTGATCCATAAATGAAATGATTTAATGATGCAAAACCTAAGAAATGCAACTTGTTTGAAAAAATAATGTGATATGCAAAAACACCTAAAAATGCAAGTAAATGATGAAATAACTGAATAGAATCATAGAGGTGCACCTAGAATCTAGAACTTGATGTGGAGAGATTCTGGAATCTTGAGAATTTGACTGAAAATGTTGACTGGGACACTTACGCTAGGCTAGGTGACTTAGTCCCAATTTCGAGAAAACTTGCTGAAACAAGAATCTGCCAAATGGGTATCTAAAAATGTAGAAACCACTTTTCAAGCCTAGCAGCAAGACTAATCCGCTAGTAGTGGAAACTTAGTCCACCTGTAGATTTTGGGAATCTTGAGATAGAATTTTGTAGGCTTAGGTCTACACTTTCTTTTATGACAGGTGTTCGTACTTGATTATGTAGAAAACAGGATAAAAGGTGTCTCCAAGCTTAATCTCTTATATATTATTGAGTCTATTTTCTTTGTACTCACTCTCAAATGAGTCTAGCTCCATAGAGTTGTAAGAAATCTGTAATGATGTTTTGTAAGAAGCTATTTGTAATGGTAAGTGAAAGAGAAGTTGTGAGAGATAATTTAATGGTAGTATGTTTGTCAAGGAGAAAAAGCTCTAGAAATAGTTTGATAATGTAGTGGTAGTGTGAAGGGATTTGTAATGTTCCAACCAAGGAGTTGTAAGTAATAGTAAGATATAATGGTGTTTAGCATAAGAGAGCTTAAGCTCTCACAATATATAAAAATTGTTACATTTGATCAACATAAAATATCATGTCTGTTTGTGTTTCCCTTTCTATTTGCTTTCTATTTTATCCTCCCCCTTCATTCCTACAAATGGTAGCAGAGCTAGTATTCATCTAGCATGATCTAGGGAGAGCAAGAGTCAGGTTGTATTTATAGAAGTTTGAGAAGATCTAGTAGATATCAAAGGAAGTAGTAAGCCAACAATAGTTGAAGACAAAGAGGTTCATCTAGGGAGAGAAGAAGAGGTGAATGATAAATTGTGTGCAGTTTACAGACAACCATAAGAATTGAAGAAATAAAAATTCATTGTTGAAGAAAGGATATCACAAAAATGAGAAATAATTCATGAGAAGATCACCCAATTTACCAAGGAGGGATATTTGAGGAACTATGCAAGCTAGGAGAAGATCAAAAAGTTGATCAATACTTGTTTCCCGTTAAGGAGAGCGTAAAATTTAGATTGCAATTTGTGAAAGGAGAAAATGAATACTAAATCAAAGTAAAGATATTGTGGGTCGTTGAAAAGTTGGTAGAAGCCATGGTTAGAGAAAGGTTAGAGAGGTAAAATTGTTGGAGCATTATCAATTGTAGCTAATAATAAAATAGTTGATATTTAAAAGTGTGAATAGTTGAAAGAGAAGTTGTTGCTACAAGTGTGAAAAGGCATTAATTTCACCAATTGTGGTTGTAGTTACAAAATCCAAGGAAGATTTGTCGATAAGAGGTTGACGCCTGATCATAGCCACATAAAGTGATCACCCAACTTGAATGTGATGAAGTCAAGGAATCATTGTTGTTAGCTAAAGAAAATGAAAAGAAAGAGTTCTCAAGACAACTAAGGAAGGTGGGGAAAATAAATGGAGACAAGTTTAAATTTGATTGTTTCCTCATCCAAACTTAAATTCACTAATAATAGCATTAAATCTTTTCAAAGTTGCTAGCTTGCTACAAAAAAATGGCCTCTCAAGATGAGACACTTAAGGATTCATAATAATTTTATGTTATTGTCAATAAAAAACAAGCCATAACAATTAGTCTTTTGGTTTCATAGGTCACATAATAGCTAGAAGTGATATCTATGGCTTTGGTGTTGTATTACTAGTGTGAACAGGTGAAAATACGTGTTAGAAAATGAGCAACAAACAAAAGAGTGCAAACAATAAATATAAACACCCTACACCTCAAGATTGGGAAAATGATTAGCTTAACAAAAAAAATGGAACATTTTACCTCATTGAGTTGTTCTTTTGGTTGTCCCTTCAATCTTTGATGTTGTATGCTCCTTTGATGGTGGATAATGAGGATGCAAGATGGTTGAAGTTGGATAACAATGGATGCAAATGCTATGGTGAGTGCAAGAAAGTGAGAAATTTGACTAAGTATGGCTCAAATGACAAATTTACAAGAGTTTGGTTAGCACAATGATCTCCTTCTAAAATGAGAGAAAAGAGGGGGTATTTATAGAGAATTTTGCATGCTCTAGAGAAATGGACGGTTGAGATTAAACCAACATGGCCAAGAAGTAGGGTTGTGGTGAGTTGAGAACTCACAAGCCCTCACATCTTAACATGTGGCATGTGAAGTGGCTTGAAAAGGATGATGTGTAGATGAGGTGGAAGGAGAGTACATGACATGGAGGTACTACATAGTACCCTGGGATTTGGACAAGATCTCCTCATAAAGGAGGTCCTTGTCCCCATGTGGGTGAGAGGACATGTGAGGAATTAAAAATTCTTCAAATATCCACATGGGAATGAGAAAAAGAATTTAAAATTCTTTGAAATGCATTGGGGGATTAAATATGAATTAAAAATTCACATAGGGAAAGGGGTGTCTTCTCCAAAAGGAGAAAGAATTTAATAGGGTTGAATTAGGATACATTCCATAAATGACATGGAGATTAGGTTGAACTAATTAAGTGATTAAGGTTGTGCAAGTACCTGATTAGAAAAATTAATGACATATTAGAGGCAAGTGGGAGATTAGGAAGAGTTCACATGTGGCTTGATGTGACAAGTCAAAGATCACATGGGGAAGAGAAAAGGGAATTTAATATTCCTTGGAAGGATAAAAGGAATTAAAAATTCCTTGAGAGGTTGATTAGGCTAGTTAATGAAGGATTAGAGGAGAGTTAGGTGGCTAAGAGAGATTAGAGGCCAACTTGCAAAAGTTGGAGGATGTTGTTAGAAACCAAGATCTGAAATGCAAACCAGAGAAAAGCCTTCCATAGAAGAGAAAATAAAAAGCAAAGCTTTTGCAAGATGTGCAAAATATTATTATTCAGGAATCCTTAATTACAAGATATGATTTTCTTTATAAAAGGAAAGTTGCATAACCATAATCTTATCTTGAGCAACAAGATAGCTCAATAAGATAAAGATGAGAATTAATTAACCTAGGAATTAAATATTACCTAAGTAAAGTTATGCAAGTGTAATTAAATATTAATTACACTAACATCCCCCCATAAGTGCAACTTAGGGAGACTAAAAAAAGCATGCACCTAAAACTAAGATGAATGCAAGAAAGCATGAATGGGTCCCGGCAACAAGGCCTGATCAGGTACCCAAGTACAAATGCAATAATGAGGTAGAGAAGGAAAACCTAGTGGGACAAAACCCCCCTACAATGATATGACTACTGCAGAGAAGCACTGGAAGAACACTGTGGAGTAACACTGGAACTGCAATCTGACAAGCAAGGAAAGATACTTCTATCTACAACTGAAACCAAAAATAAAATCATAATAATGTGACAGCAGACCCGATGCCACGGAACACTGGAAAACTCACAAAGTAGAACAACCTTGGAATATGTGAAGCAACAGTAGATGTCGTGTATCTCGATGTCGATGCCAAACTGAGACTAAAACTCTTCCATGGGAAGGAGTACCATAAAGACTCTGGAACATTAACCATAAAAGCATGACCCTCAAACTAAGAAGGATCTGAACCAATGCAGATCAAGAAACATAAACTCCCAATTGAAGTGTGAACCAATGAATATGATATGTGTCAAGCTATAGCAAGATGTAGCCAAAAGAAACTAAGAGACTAGATAACCCATGTGAGTTTCCATCAAAACAAGATGGTGATCAAAGTGAAAACTACACTCTAATCAAATTATTATGCAAGAAACCCCCTTGATGGAACTTTATCTCAGTTCATTTATTATAATAACCCAATGATTGTAAAAGGATAGAATACTAAACATGCATAAACATAAAATAAGATGATGTGGTACTAAAATGAAGTACAAATATTCAAGTTTCACCTTTCCAATTGCCAAAATATCCAAGTAATATCCAAAACACCCATCGGGAAAAATCTAGAATAACAATCAACCTGGGATAGATATAGAAAAAAGTGCATGGACAAAAGAATAGATCTTCTCAATACCTTTCCAATGCTGCAAAGAAGACAAAAATCGGAGATCGTGGCAAAAAGTTATGAGCTCGGAAGCCATAAATGAACATCTAACTTCAAACAACAAAAACAATAGCTAAACAACAAAATACTAAAAAATAAACAGTACCACAAGAAAGTTCTTGGAACCAACTTTCCGGTGATATCTCGTTTGCCTAATTTTGATACTGTATGCCCAAGTTATACCAAAAAGAAAAACAGTTCTTCTTTAGGGCAAATCAGGGCTAGGAGGGGGCTTGGAGCGCCATACGGCCATTGACATCAGCACTTCAAGAGGTTAAATTTGATGGCCTGTAGGCCGTTGGGGAAAAAAAATGCCCGCCTTCTTGAAAAATTTCACAGTTTCCTGAATATGCTCCACATCACCGAAATATTCCATGCTAACAGTCAGTCGGGGGCTGGTCTCGGGGCTCCTGGTCATTCATATGACCGCCGGTTGTATAGAGGGTCCGACTGGGGGCTGATCTAAGGCTCTGGTCCACAATAGGACTGACGGCCATAGAGGAAAATCCCTCAGGGGCTGGCGAAGGGCCCCTAGTTCTCCATGTGACCAGGGCAGGTGCTGGAGGAGCCCTCAAGGGCTGCGCAGGGCTGCAGCGAACCGACGGTGGAGGCCGGTGGCAGTAGCAGACTGGTGGCCGCTCGGTGGCCACTAGGTGGTGGAATCGCTATGAATTGGAGGCACTAAAGCAGAACCTAAGAAATCATTTTTTTTCAAATTTTTTTTATTTTTGTGCATCGAAAGGCATGTTGGGGAGGTCGTACGGCCCCCCGGGCAAAATGTTTTTGCCTTTCAGACCAACTTCACCAAAATCAATGAAACGAGGGGAAATCTTAGTGTTTTTGGCCACTATGAATGCGATGGCAACCTCCGTTTGTGGTCAAATTGCTCCAAAAAATTGGCTACCTCCAGAGCTTGCAAAAAATCTCCTAGCTTGAAACCCTCATGGATCTGGCAAACAATGGCCAAAATATGCTAAACAAAAGCCAATCCTGACTTTTCCTAGCACTCTGAATCTATTGGTAAAGCCCGATGTGATCCAAAACACCTCATGAATAAACTCAAGGCATGATACTCTCAAGGAATCTGGAACTAACTCTACAATGATTTTTCTCAAAAACCTGAGAAGGGGTTGCAAATCAAGGCTCTGATACCATGTTAGAAACCAAGATCTGAAATGCAAACCAGAAAAAACCCTTCCACATAAGAGAAAATTAGAAAAAGCAGGAGCTTTGTAAAAGATGTGCAAAATATTATTATTCGGGAATTCTTAATTACAAGATATGATTTGTTTTATAAAAGCAAAGTTGCATAACCCTAATCTTATCTTGAGTAACAAGATAGCTCAATAAGATAAAGATGAGAATTAATTAACCTAGGAATTAAATATTACCTAAGTAAAGTTATGCAAGTTTAATTAAATATTAATTACACTAACAGATGTGACACATCCTAATCAAGGATTAGGCATGTGCACATCCCCAATGAAGAGATTAGGAGAATAATTAGGATTAAGAAAGGGGTGTGACATGTGAGGAATTAAATAAATGTCATATTTATTTAATTCATTTGATGAAAATGAGGATTAAAGAGATAAGGTATTTATTTATTAATTAAATACCTTAGGGATTTGGTAGAATTAAGGATATTAATTAAATAATAGCGATATTACTTAATTAATGCAAATAAGGAATGCTTAGATGAAAGGGGATAAATTTGTATAAATTAAGTGTCCAAATTTAGGTGTCTACATTTTTCCCCTCTTTGAGATGGTGTTACGAAGTAGCATCATTTCAAAGAATATTAAAACATAGAACCTAGAAGAAGATGGTTAGATTGGGAAAGATGCCTCAGTCATTCCTTTGAATGATTAGGACGGGAAAAAGATGATGAAAATTAGGGATGAAGGATGCC
>VDFB02090448.1:0-25883 GCA_007258455.2 Sequoia sempervirens
ATACTTCAATAGAATATGGCAAAGGTTTACTTAAATCAATTTCCACACAGAATCAAGCAAATGTCATTACCTTTTTGAACTACGTCTGTTGTGATGAACCAACAGGTTTACCAAGCAATGAAGCTAGTAAATGCAGAACATCTTCCCGCCAACATTCAATCAGTAGCCTCGGCAGTCTAACCCAAACTAGAACCCGACTAGGGATCTCCTCGGCCAGATTGAATCCTGCATGCCATGGATTGATAAACAAGCCCACCTAGTTGTAAAAATAAGGGCCTCCTTCGAAAACCTTCATCCTATCCACCATGCAATCAAACGTGACCATGAAATAGTTATTAGCTAGGAGCCGAATCTCCATCTCTCCTACTGGCATCCAAGTCCTCTGGGCCCAGGTCTCCAAAAATTGCAACAAAATCTTCAACCCCAAAAATTTGCAGTACAAAGAATGTTGTGAGTAGTACTCAATATCCTTAGCAAGCATCTCCATTGGGATCAGAACATTAGGCCTCTCTTTACACCTTTCGAGGCAACCGTTAATCTTTGGAACACGAAACCCTCCTGCTGAGCCTACATCATTCTTCTCCAAATTTTGACAAAATAAAATATTATCATGTAGGCGAGACCCCAAAGGCAAGGGTTTTGAGCCAAGAGCGGATCGAAAATCCAACTTAGGTCCTTCCCCCAAAGGCTCCCCAAGCTCCATTGAGGAATAGAAAAGAAGCACCGTTGAACAACCAAATCCACAACAAATAGAGGAACAGTAACTCCCACCCAAGGGAAAGCACCCCACACACACCCAACAATGAGAGGCCCCCACAAAAACCCACAACACCACTCAAAACAAGCTCCAAACCTAGACCCCACCTCTCCACTGCACCCCACACTGTGGCACCACAAAACCCCACCCACAGCCGTAGACCTTACCGACACCACACCACCCCACACCACAACACTACCACCACACCCGCAGCCCCAGCCAAGAGGAAACAAGACTGGTAAGCCTTCCGCCCACAGCCTAGCCAAAGAGAATTCCACATAAAGGAAACCATGGCTCCCAAAGCGCAACAACCAGGAACAAAAAGATTCAACAGATAGAAAAGAACTCCCCCCCCGTACACTAGAAAAATCCCACCCCACCACGCAACAGGTGCTTCGATCACCAGGTAGAAAACAAGAACGCACATGCATAGCAGAATATCTAGCATGCAAGGCAGCCCTCACAGGTCGCAACATCGCCTCCTACACCATCCATTAAAATTATTCAGGTAATTCATCTAGAAAGACATTCAAGTATGAGGTTGAAATCAAATAGATTGAAGAAGAAGAAAGAGAGATAGAAGAGTTGGAAGCACTTATTGTCAAAAGAGTACCAAGAGGAAAAGGTAAGTATGAAGGAAAATGTCTTCTAAAATGCTTTTCTTGCAATAAGATAGGTCATTTTGCATCAAGGTGTCTAGAAAGAGTTGCTAAAACAAAACATAACAAGCCTAGATTTTAGAAGAAGTGTTACTATGCTGTTGATGAAGGCGTGACAGATGATCAATTTGATAGAAGTGATGATGAATGGGTATTTATTGCTATCAAGGAAAATAGTCTTGTATCTATAGAATTTTTTGGTTATACTAATGTGTAAAAAACCCTAGTTGCTCGAGTTGAGGAAAAAGATGATTGGGTGATTGACAGTGTATGTTCACATCATATGACTAGAGACAAAAGTAAGTTTGGAAGAGGTTGCATCTCTCTTGATGGTAAGCATAATACTGATGATGTTTTGTATGTAGAAGGCTTGAAGCATAATATTTTGAGTATTTTTCAAATGGTTGTTAAGGGATACAATATTCAGTTCAAAGATAGAAAGTGTAGAATATTGAGTTCTGAAAATGAAATTGCATTAGGTACAAAGACAAAAGGTAATATCTTTCACTTGAGTGTTGCTAGTAAAAGTTTTTTTATTGCTCAAGTTCATGAAAGTTGGTTATGGCATAGGAGGTTGTGTCATGTTAACTTTGATAATATTCTCAAGATAAGTTCCACTAAGGTTGTGATAGATCTACCTAAGTTGGTGAAACCTACTAATGCAATATGCAAGGAATGTTAATTGGGAAAGCAAACCAGAATTTCATTTTGGAGTAAAAAGCATTGTTCTAATGAATTGTTAGAGCTTGTGCATACTGATCTATGTGGTCCCTCTAAGGTCAAAAGTTTACAAGGTTATAAGTATTTCATGCTACTCATTGATGATTATTCTAGAATGGTATGGGTTACTTTCTTAAGGGATAAATATGAAGCACTGGAAAAGTTCAAGATCTTTAAAGCTATGGTTGAGATAGAGACATGTTTGAAGATTAAATGTCTGAGATCAGATAGAGGTGGTGAATTCACCTCCAGTGAATTTAATTCTTTTTGTGAAGAGAATGTAATAAAGAGACAATTATCTGTACCATGGACCCCTCAGCAAAATGGAGTTGTGGAAATGAAGAACAAAACAATTGAAGATGCTGCTAGAACTATGATGCTAGAAGGAAATGTTCCTCATATCTATTAGAGAGAAGTTGTGAGTACCCTGTGTACACACTTAACCGGGTACAAATCAAAGGTGATACTGGTAAGACCCCTTTTGAGCTATGGATTGGTCAAAATCCTACTGCTAAATACTTCAAGATATTTGGAAGCAAATATTATATTAAGAGAGACGAAGGAATAGGAAAGTTTGATGCTAGGAGTGATGAAGGTATCCTTTTGGGTTATTCTACTAAAAGAAAGGCCTACTGATGCTACAATAAAAGATTAAAGAAAATGGTTGAAAGTGGAAATGTTAAGGTTGATGAAGACTTTGGTGCAACATCCAGAACTTGTGGATATGACTATGATGATCAGAATGATAGTACAAATGAAGGAAAGCAAGTTTAGACTACAAATCAAGTGCAAATCAATCCGGTAAATTAGGAGAATGATGAAGAAGGAGAATTTAGTGAAAGAGTAGATGAGAGATCAGAAGATCCTAAAGTTGAAGAAAATCTTAAGAAGACTCTGAGGTATGTAAGATTAAATTATTCAGAATATCAGATTATTGGTGATAAGAATAAAGGTGTCTAGACTAGGAGAAAGATTATAGAAGAATATTGCTTGATTTCAAAAACTAAGCCTACTAGTGTGAATGAAGCATGTAAAGATGAGCATTAGATTGAAGCAATGAAAGAAGAGTTAAAAAAATTTGAAAAGAATGATACATGGATTCTTGTTCCCAGACCTAAGGATAAGAATGTAATTGGAACTAAATGGGTCTTTAGAAATAAACTGAATGAGAAAGGTGAAGTGGTTAGAAACAAAGAAAAATTGGTATGTAAAGGGTATTCATAGATGGAAGGAATTGATTTTGAAGAGACCTTTGCCCCTATTGCTAGAATTGAAGTTGTAAGATTATTTCTTGCCTATGTTGCTCACAAGAACTACAAAGTTTATTAGATGGTTTTCAAATCAGCTTTTCTAAAAGGTCAATTGCAAGAAGAAGTGTATGTTGAACAACCTGATGGATTCTAGTTGATTGATAAAGAAGATATGGTGTTTCGGTTGAAGAAAGCATTGTATGGACTTAAGGAAGACCCTAGAGCATGGTATGCAAGACGTTGATAGTAATATGTATTTCAAGATTGACTTTGATTGTTGAAGTCTTTGTTGCTGATATTATTTTTGGAGGAGATGATGCTTTGTGCATGAAGTTTTCTAATGAGATGCAGATTGAATTTGAGATGTCTATTATTGGTGAGATGAATTTCTTTTTGGGATTGCAAATTACTTAATTAGATAAAGGGATTTTTTATATCACAGTCCAAGTACGTGAAGGAATTCGTAAAGGAGTTCGGTATGGAATATTCAAAGCCAGTTGGTACACCCATGGTGACTGGATGCAAGTTGACAACAGAAGATGATTCTCTGAAAGTAAATCAGACAAGATACAAATCAATGATTGGTGGATTGTTGTATTTAACTCAAACTAGGCCTGATATCATGAATGTTGTATGTATTGTTGCAAGATTTCAAGCTAATCCAAAAGAATCTCATGGGACTATTGTGAAGAGAATTTTTAGATACTTGAAGGGAACTGTTGATCTTGGCCTATGGTATCCTAAAGATGATGATCATACTTTGAGTTCCTTTACTGATGCTGACTAGGTAGGAGATGTGAATGACAAAAAAAGTACTAGTGGTGTAGCATTTTTCTTGGATAAGACGCTAATTTCATGGTTAGGCAAGAATCAAAATGCCATTTCCTTGTCTACTAAAGAGGCCAAATACATTGATGTTAATAATTGTACTCACATCCTATGGATGACGTAGATGCTGAAGGATATTAGAATTGTATATGATGAGCCTATTGCTATATTATATGATAATTCAAGTGCTATTAACATTTCCAAGAATCCAATGCTGCATTCAAAAATAAAACATATATCTATCAAGTTTCACTTTTTGAGGGAGAAGGTAAGTGAAACAAAAGTTAGATTGGAGTATGTGCCTACTAAGGAGTAGATTGCAGACATCGTTACCAAGTCATTGCCTAAGGATAATTTTGAGTATCTTAGAGGGAAGTTAGGGGTGATTACCCCTCCTAATAAAAACTAGGATTCAATGTAATGTGTGCATCAGTTCATGCATTTCACAATCATATCATGTTTCAGATTAATGTTGTGGTGGCTGCTACTCAAGGGGAGTAGTCAGATGTTCAAAAATTCAGATATGTCATTCAAAGATTAGAGATCTTTGTCATTGATGTCAAAGGGATAGAAGAGTCATGTGAAAAACTAGTGATTACCTAAGGATAAGAGCCTTATGGGGAGAAAGATAATGTGAAAGTGTTGAGGAGAAGATGAGTCAAAACCTAAGCAAGAGTTTATTGTGTTGATGGTTTTTTTCACATCATGTGTTTCCATCAATGAAAAAGGGGGAGATTGTTGGATGTTGTGGTTGTGTTACTGATATGTGGTTGTCATTGATGTCAACACTATTATCATAAATGTATTTGAAGCTATATATGTCAAGGATATTGAGAAAATTGTAAAGAAATAAGTTATAGGTTGTCAGTGGTAAAGTGAAGTTCAGTTTGATGGTATGTTCTATACATTGATGATCATAGGTTGTGGGATAAAGAGTTTTCTACTGAGTGTATCTAGTTTATCCATGTCAAGTTTCAAAGATCCACATGAAGATTTGATCGAGTTATGAAGATTTCCATTCAGACATATTTTTTGTTTCTTTAGTCAGCGTTCCTGATTGAGGATGATATTATTTTAGTTAGTTCAATTGTTGTGGATGCTTCTCTAGTGATTCATGTTTCTTTTGGATGTTTCTAGATCATTCTCTATCTTTGTTGCATGTTTACATTGATCATTGTGATTCTGGTTGGCGATTTTCTCTTGCGTGTTCATGTTTTTCTTGTCCATGGCCGACATGGTGTTGAAGCGTGTTGTGGATCTTTGAGGAGTAATTAATTGAAGTGTTTTCATGTTGGAGATATTGTTTTGGGTCCACACTAAGTTGTGACCAACTTTGGTTGATTCACATTGATAATCTTTAATGATTTGGGCTGATAGTTTATATGCATTTCATTATTTCCTTGTGGCTGACTTGTAGTAATGAAATTTCACGTTACGGATATATAAGAGCAATTGCTTATTTGAATTGAAGTGTGTAAATGTATGCCAATGGATGAAAATTGTGTGTGTATGTGTGAATATCATTCAAAGGTAGAGAATAGTATGAAGAATTGTGAAGAAGTGTGAAGAAGAGTGAAGAAGTCTTCATGTGCTTAATTGGAATTGTAATTAGGCATTAGCAGATGTTATTTTCTTAGTTCAAAATATGGATGGCTTTAATCCGAATCTCTTTGTAAGATAGTTTTTCTTCCTTTGTAATTGAGCAATGATCTCTAGGCAGTGTGCTTGAATGCATGTGCATTCCCCGGGTATGTGCAGGATCATGGTGCGACAAAAAGTGGCAATATTATGGGTATTTGTAGGGTATGTGGCTAACGACTTTTTTTTCACCCAAAATTAATGAAACGAAAAGGGTTTTTAGAGGAGATTCTCAGCTTTCCAAAAATATAAATTATGATTTAATTTGAATTTAATAAATAATTATTATTCATTTTCTATTAGAATTGCAAACTGAGGTGCTAATTGATAGGTTGGGATTGAAAAACATCTGTTTCAAGCGGTATCATATTTTTGAATCCAAAACATGCATCACGTTTCTTGATTCACATAATATAGAGTTTAGGAAAAATTAAATTTCATGAAGTTTTGGCCAAGTTAGATTGGTGGACAGACTGAGGTTTTATATTTTTCTAAAAGTTGTAAAAAAAATTCATAATTCATGATGCGGAAAAATTACAAAAATAGCCATCTGCATCTGTACATGGGTCCTCTACTTATATATAAAAATATTGCGAAACCTTATCATTTTATTATGGTTGATTGATTCATACAGACACCTACTTCTTATTTTTTTCCCTGAAATTTAAGTACTACTACATTGAAATTTCAAATTTTCACCAAATAGATTTTATTTATTTTTTAAATAAATCTGGTATTTTGAAACTTACATTAAATTTTCTAAAATTCTATTCTTACTTTGAAATAATATAGATAACTTATTCAAAATATTCACGATCAAGTTGCCTAATAGCGATTTTTCTAAATTTTTTGCCACCACTTAAAGGGCCTATTTTTTGCACAATGATCCTGCACATACCCCCCCATATTTCATTTTCATTATACTTTTAACAAGGTATAATCTTGTGGACTGACCTCCACCATGGTTTTTCCCCTAACAAGGTTTCCACTTGAAAAATCTTGGTGTTATGTGTGTTTCTAATTTTTTTTGATTCATGATTTCATGGTTAATTATCATATCTAAGAATAAGGTTAATAAGTTGAATAAGTTTTAAATTTTAGATACAATTGATTCACCCCCCCTCTCAGTTGTCTGCCCTTGTTTTGCCAACAACAATTTCTATAAATACCAAAGCAATTTCTTTTATGCTCATTATTTGGAATTTTTTCTTTAGAGATGGAAATAATTGAGAGTGGCACTTCCTTGAAAGAGGATTTCATCACACTTGATGATGTAGAGTGCAGTCAATTTTGAAGATGGATGACTGGCCAACTGAAATATGTCTTCATGGTTCACAACAACATTGAGGAAGGAGTGCTCAAGAAGATCATTGGAGAGAACTTTATAAATCATGTCCATGTGCATAATTCAAAGCTTCTCAAATGCTTCATGTATAATGTAGTTCACACATTTAGTAAATGCAAGTGGGGAGTGAGTTGCAAAGTGACTGGTTCGACTAGAGAACTGAGCAAGATTGAGAGCAACCATTAGAGTGCTAAGTCAATTTCCTAGAATAGGCCTAATAGGTGATTCCATCTATATTGAAAGAATGCTTCGCAGTGAAATTACTAAAGGGGTGGTGGCTCTCCTTCATCCCATATTATAATGGAATGACATTGGGTTGATTTCCAATTTCATGCAATATAATGAGATCCTTCTCTTTCTAGCCCAAATTGAGAACCTATGAGAAGTGCTAGATGGGATTCACTTCCTCATATTTTTCCTCTATATCTAGAAGAAGAATGTAATGAAATTTCTATTTTGAATGTAAACATGACCTTTGTAATACCATATATATAAATATATAAAGCATTTTTTATTTCAACGGTCTGTTCTAATTTCTCATGTGAATGCCACCTTTTCTCCTCTCTACACTTTATTTGGTTTATGGTGCTACTTAGTATTAATCACATTTACATTTTTCTTTGATTGAGTATGCTTTTCCAAGATTACTAAATGTTTTTTTCAAAATGATATCAAACTTAAAAGTTCTTTTTAGTACACAGTTGGCACTCACCATGGTTATAGTAACCTACTCCTTTAATTCTTACAGCCTTTTTAAACTTTTCTAATCAACCAACCACCTATGTGATGTATTATTAGTTAGTGGGAAGGTTTGTGAAAACTTGTTAGTGATTGAAAAAAAATTCTAAACCTTTTATAAATTTTGACATCAGTAATCTTCTTTTGGACACTTTTACCTTTTCAAATAGGGCCAATCCTTAGGAGGATTTTAAGAACTTCTTCGGGGTTTCGTGACACTTTAGAAACTTGGATAAATAAAACTCATTAATTTTTTTTTAGAAAGAATCAGCCTAAAAATAGGTTATGGTAACCTTTTCCATGGCTGACAAGGTTCACAAAATATGTGAGAATACTAAAAGAGCTTATCATTAGAAAATTTTCATGGTAGAACAAAATCATTAAGTCATGTGACTAGATTTTAGGTAACAATGGCTCTGTCTAGGGATGAAGACTACAAGGATGAAGCCATGAACTTGGGTATATACTTAAATATCACTATTTGGTTGAGTAGGCATAGATTCATGCATGGAAGGAATGGACCACACCAAAACTGGGGATATGTACATAGTAGGAAAAATCCTACCTTCTGAGGAGAAAAAATTGATCATGGAAAATAATTAACCAGTTGAGAGAACAATCCACACCTAAAAAAGTTAGAATTCCCATGCACCTTCTCGAGGATAGTAGAAAAAAACTTGGCCACAAAATATTCATTTCAATGAAGAGCCTAATATAAGCCATAATCACTCCAAATAGCCACATTTCATCAATTACTTTATCCTCTTGATATGTGTAATTCTGCATTTTTCCTTCTATGACCCAAAACATCATCATAAAGGCCCCTAGACATTGAATAAACTCATCCTCATTCACAACACAATGACCAGATTGCCAATCTCTTTCTCATTATTTTTAGGTAAACCAGATGACTCAATAATATTTCCATTATATTCCATGAAGGTTTCATTAACAATTTCCTCATGTCTCCATGATTTTCTCTCTTTCTCATTAATTTCCTAATGTTTCAATAATTCAACATCTTCATATTTATACCCATTTTTTTACTTCAACATATCACCACAGTATGTCAGTATACCAGCATCTTCAAATTCAAATATATGATTTCTCTTTTCCTCGAAAGACTCATCCAATGTGAAGAGAGGATTTGAAAATTTATCCAATCATTGTCATCTTCCTTTTTCCTATTATAGTAATCATCATTAGAACACCACTCCTAGGCTAGAGAAATATCCCATCCCTTTGAATCCAATTGCACATCAATGAATTGGATTGTATCAGTGAGTTTAAATGGAATCTCATCCTTAATAGATGGGTAATCCTTTTTCATCATTGCACTAGATGTTCCTACATTATTGTCTTTGAAAATTAAAAATTCATATTCAGTGATATATAGAGAGTCTGGTAATTGATAACAAGGTGATTCCACAATAGTGGGTTACACTTTTTGGCCAAACTTAACATTGAAATGAACACTTTGAACTAAATCTTCACTTTCAAACACCTATAGCTAGTAAACCATGAGGAATTTGAAGATGATGCAAACTAGTGATTTATGAAATTCTGTTTGTAGATTCTAAATATATAAATTTTAAATTTTTGGAATCAAATTGCATTTGTTTTCCCATCTCCTTCAAAAGCTAGTTTTTAATAGTAAACACCATTTTTAAAGAGTGATTTGTACTATACACCACATAATTTTTTTCTATGAAAGATTTTTTTTTTTTTCAAATTTAGATTTGTAACTATGATATCTAGAGGATGCAATTTTTTCCATAATGCTTTATTAAAAAAAAATTAATTAAGTTTTGAAGTCAAACCAATTACAATTTATACATAGGTGTACTATAAAGAGCAAATTTTTTGTATGTATCCGAATTCAATTATTTTTGGAATCAAGGACATCAATACTAATAGAATAGATATTTTTCAAAAAAAAATTATAATCTACTATTTTCCACATGCGTACAACAAAGAGCTTGATTTTCAGTGAAAACCCTATATTTAATTACACCAAAAAAAGTATAATAAAACCAAAATATATTAAAACTATACTTGATGGATAGCTCGTTTCAAGGACTATAATCTTGCTGCCAGGTTTGTCAAGTTGATTCCATTTTGATCCTCAACCTAATCCTCAAAGCCCAAAAAATTATATAAAATTATAGATGAAGGGGGGAAAGGGAAAAAAATAGGGTTTTCATTCAAACCCCCCTTCTAATGAAGTGATTTTGAACGAAGGGGTAACCCCTTCATTCGAACCCCATTTCTAATGAATGGATTTTGAATGAAGGTATAATCCCTTCATTCAAACTCCCTTTATTAGAAAGGGGTTTGAATGGAAACCCCCTATATGGTGCATGTGGGTGTTCATTATAAGGTTAAGGGATTCATTAGAAGCGGGGGGAGGGGTTTTCATTTGAAGGGGGTGGATTTCATTTATTTTCAAATAAAGCACCTTAATTTGAAGGGGTACCTTCATTTGAATTCATTTTTACTTTTTTTCCTAGGTAGTTCTAATTTTTCTTCGTGCAAAAAATTGCAACCCACTATTGCGGGATCATCAAATATTGGTACTAGAAATGAAATTTCCAAGAAGCTTAGAGTGCACTATATTTCTAGACCTTACCTGAGTAGAGAAATATTATTCTTTGTTTGATGAACTTGAATCTTCTTCAACTACTTCAGAGTTCAAGTTGTATACTTCAATATCTCGAGTTTGAATTTCATTTTTATCATTTTCTTTTACATACTCACCAAAGTCTTCAAGGATAAAAACTATGAGATTAACATTTTTGACAACACAATAGGAATGATCCACTAAACCTCAAGACTTTAGAACCCTATAATTTTTAGTATTATAGACTAGAATGTGTTCCTTGATAAAATTCAGCTTCCATACCCCAAACATAATTAGGTCATCTTGAATTTTAACTACTTCCAATATTGCGCTTGTTCCATCCCACATACCTTATCCCTTTTTAGAATGAGTTGAACATCATGATGCAAAGAAAATGTGAAAATATGAAACTAATTTTTCTTACTTCATTTCTCAACTAGAGGAATTTGTTGCAAATCTCCATTAAATCAATCCATAAAGTCACATATCAGTTCACCTTTTTCCTTTTCAATCTAGAAAACTTGTTGAAGAAAAGTTGAAATATTCACCGCACCTTTAAACCTCTTGAGAAATTTTTTCTCCAAAACACCCCAACCAGTAATTGACTAATTTCGTACATTCCAAAACCATTTTTTTGCACCTTGAATGAGACATTCAGAAAATAATTTGATAAAAAATCCTCCTCCTATACTCCTAGGATTCCATATGCAACTCTCAAAGCTAGTATATGTTCTTTAGGGTCCTTCAAGTTTTTACATGAGAACTTGGGAAATTTTATTCTTGATCCATTGGATAAGTCACTATTGGAATATGTTAAGATGATGTTGATTGGTTGTTGTCATTAATGGTTTTCATTGATGTCAATGTATCTTGGTTGTTTGACCAAAGTTCTATTTTGGTGCAGGTTGGTGATCTAGATTTGGCCTAGTTTTGGATGTCTTGCTGTAAATATCTATCTTGAGTTGTATTTGTCCTGGTCCCATTCCTCTTGTAACACAATAAGATACATTCTTATGGTTTTGGACCAATCTGGTATTTGGTTAATGTGCTCTAGCACATGGTTTACATTCTTACTCTTTGGTTCTGTATATCATGTAGCATGTTGATTTGAGTGAGGAGGCTATGTTTGGTCCATGTTTCATTCCTATCCACTATGGGAATATTTTTGTGGTGACCTATTTTAAATTGTACTTGGCCAACTTAGGAATTATGAAATTATGTTTGGCCAACTCAAGAGATTATGAATAATTGAAATGATATAAGTATAATATGTTTTTTTTCGATGCAAGCAAGTGTGATGAATGTGAATTTGAATATTGATACATTGTGAAGGGTGTTAAGTTGTATGACTAGAGGCAGTAGACAATGAGATTCTATCTAGTTTTGTTGGTGATAGTTCTTTCAGTGGTGGATTACCTTTCATCATTCTTATGTTGGCACTGAGCCATTTTCTATAGGCAATGAGCCTTTCTCTTTTCGCAGTGAGACTTTTTGTATCTTTAGATGTAATAGCCAAGCAGTGATCCCAACTAGCAATGAGCAACTTCATAGTGAGATCTTGTAAAAATCACCTTAACCATTGTCACCTTAACCAATGTTTTAAAATTGAGAATTAGCATTCTCTATAGGTTTTCCCTTCTTGGATTTCCACATAAATTGTAGTGTTCTTTGTGTATGGTTTTGTTGTGTGCTTTCTTATTCATTAATATCTATTTGACTTAAGTTTTCTCTAGATAAATTAAAGTGAATAAATTTTTTTGATGATAACCAATTCACCCCCCCTCTCAGTTATCCAAACTATTTAACAATTGGTATCAGAGATTTGGTTCCTCAAAGAAGATCTTAACCACTTGGGGTAGATCCAATGGCATACAAATTGACAATACATGTCCATCATTGGATCTAACTATAGTTTCTAGAAATTGCAGATGAGAGGTTACTTGATCTCTCTTGGTTACAAGACTTGGAAATCTATTGAGACAAAATTTGTTGAACCAACAAAAGGTGTTTCTACTATAAATGAGATTTCAACCTATGAAGAGAATGAAAAAGCATGGTATGCAATCTATAGTGCTTTATCTAAGATTGAGCTAATGAAATTTATTTCATTGGGAACCACTTATGAAGTTTGGGAAAAGTTGAAAGAAATCTATGAAGGAAATGATAGAGTCAAATTATCAAAGAAGTTGACAGCTAAGTTTAGATATGAGAACTTGAGGATGGAAGAACGTGAGGATATAGCAAGTTATTTTCATAGGGTTAACAGTACAATAAATGAAGTCAAAAATCAAGGAGGAACTCTAACATATGAAGATGTAATGGAGAAGACTCGGATGACCCTACTAGAGAGCTATAGTGACAAGATCTTAGCCATTGAGGAAGTCTATGATCCAAATAAATTCACTAGAGAGTAGCTATTTGGCACCTTGACCGTATTTGAAATGAGGAAATTTGGAAAGGAAAAGGAAAATTTTGAAATAGCCTTCAAAGCAACAAAGTCAGAAGATGATTCAGATAGTGAAATTTCAGAGGAGTTGGATGAAAATTTCACAAGGAAACTGAAGAAAGGTACCAGCAAGTACAAAGGTATGTTACCTCTTAAATGCTTTAGATGGGGAAAGATTAGTCATTTAGCAACTAAGTGTCTAGAGAAAGGAACAAGGAACAAGTTTAAAAAGATCAATAAAAAGGCCAATTATGTCAATGAGAATGCTGGCATTTTAGTAGATGAATCATATCATGAAGATTATTTATTTTTGGTGGAAAAGGATGAACTTAGATTTGATATCTCTAATATTTGTCCTAAAGCTGCATTGTTTTTTAAAAGAAACAAAGATGAATGGCTAAATGATAGTGGATGTTCGAAACTTGAGAAATATGATGGAGGTTCTGTTAGATTTGGGGATGATAAAACATCATAGATTGTTGGAATTGGTTCTATTACCTTTCATGGAAAAAATAACAGTCACAATGTTTAATATGTGAAGGAATTATATCATAATCTTCTGAGTGTTGGAAAAATGTGCGAAAATGGCTATAATGTGGTGTTTCAGGATGATGGTTGTGAGATCTGGAAGAGATCTATAAATGTTATTACAAATGGAAAAAAAACAAGTGGGAATATGTATCAGTTTGAAGGAGCTATAAAAAGATGCTTAGTATCTCAATCTAATGATAGTTTTATTTGGTCGCAGAGGATGTGTCACATCAAATTCCACAATTTGGTAAGGATAAGTTCATCAAGCGTAGTTAGAGATTTTCCAAGATTGACTAAACTAGACAATACCATCTAGAAAGGATGTCAAGAAGGAGAGTAGACCAAAGAAAAATTCTTAAGAAAAGAAGAATCATCTACTGGATTATTGGACCTTGTACACACTAACCTATGTGGTCCAACCAAAACAAGAAGCTTACAAGGTGAGAAGTATTTCATGCTTTTAATAGATGATTATTCCAAATTTATTTGTGTTGTATTTTTGAGAGAAAAGTTAGAGGCATTAGAAAAGTTCAATATTTTCAAGGAAAGAGTTGCGAATGAAGTTGACAGAAAAATCAAGTGTTTAAGATTTGATAGAGGAGAATTTACTTTTGATGAATTCAACAAATACTATGAAAAGCATGGCATTAAAAGACAACTATCTGCCCCTAGAACACCTCAATAGAATGGTGTAGTGGAAAGAATGAATTGGACAGTTTAAGAAGTAGCTAGAACAATGATCATGGAAGCAAACTTGTTTACCATAGGTCTATTGGAGAGAAGCGATACACACAACAGTATACAATCTTAACAAAATACTATTCTAGAGGAAATATGGAAAGACATCATATGTGTTATGGCATGGAAGAGCTGCCATAGTAAAATACTTTAAAAAAATTGGAAGAAAATGGTACATCAAGAAATATGAGGAAAATCTTGGAAAGTTCAATAGTAGAGCTGATGAAGGAATATTCTTGGGTTACTCTACAAGAAGTAAAGTGTATCAATGTTACAACAAGAGACCAAACAAGATGGTTGAAAGTGTGAATGTGAAAGTAGATGAAGATGTTCAAAGAATTCTTGATAGGAATATTGAAAATGAATTAGATAACTCAAATGAAAAAGGAGAGAAGGATAAGAAAGAAGAAGAAGAAGAAGAAGAAGAAGAAGAGACAAAGGAGGATCCAACAACTACAACTAAGACTCCAAGGTATATATAGAAAAACCACTTAGAAAAAAATACTATTGGAGATAAGAATAAGGGAATCATCACAAGAAGCAAAGAAACTCAAGAGAAAGTATTACTGTGTCTACTCTAAGAAAATGAGCCAAAGACTATGGAAGAAGCATGTAATGATCAAAATTAATGTGAAGGAAATGAAAGAAGAACTTGATCAGATAGAGAAAAATAAGACTTGGGAACTTGTGCCCAGACCAACAGACAAAAATGTAATTGGAACTAAGTGGCTGTTCTAGAACAAGTTGGATGAGAATGTAAAGGTAGTGAGAAACAAGGAAAGACTAGTTTGTAAAGGTTGCACTTAGATTGAAGGTATTGATTTTGAAGAAACATATGCTCTTGTTGCCCGGATGGAAGCAATCTGGATTTTCTTAGCTTTTGTAGCTTTCAAGGATTTCAAAGTTTATCAAATGGATGTAAAATATGCATTCTTGAATGGAGAACTGAAGGAAGAAGTTTAGATTGAGCAACCAGAAGGATTCAAGTTTTGAAGTGACCTAGATGTTATTTGTAGGTTAAATAATGCTCTATATGAATTGAAGTAGGCACCTAGAGCCTAGTATGGAAGCTTAGACAAGTACCTAATTGGAAAAGGATTTCAAAAGGGATTAGGACAGTAATTTATACTACAGAACTCACTCATATCAGACGTTGATTGTGCGGTTTACATTGATGACACAATTTTTGGAGGAAATGATGATATGTGTGGAAAATTTGTAGATGAAATGCAAAAGGAATTCAAAATGCCTATGATAGGTGAGCTAAATTTCTTCCTTGGATTACAAGTAAATTAGAACAACAAAGGAATTTTCTTTTCTCAATC
The DNA here is from genome assembly GCA_007258455.2 of Sequoia sempervirens. Classification (NCBI taxonomy): domain Eukaryota; kingdom Viridiplantae; phylum Streptophyta; class Pinopsida; order Cupressales; family Cupressaceae; genus Sequoia; species Sequoia sempervirens. Next base: position 15,596 of record VDFB02090448.1, read on the forward strand.
CAAGTATACAAAAAAACTATTGAAGAAGTTTGAATTAAAGAATTGTAAACTAGCTTGTACACCTATTGTTACTAGATGCAAATTGACAAAAGAAGATGAATCACCCAAAGATGGTGCAATCATGTACATATCAATGACTGGAGGATTGGTATATTTGACTACCACTAGACTAGACATTATGTATGCAATTTGTTTAGCAACTAGGTTTCAGCAAGAACCAAAGGAATCACTTGTTGCAGTCAAAAGGATCTTCAGATATTTGAAAGGTACAAAAGATTTTGGGTTGTGGTATCCAAAGGACTTAGATTTCACTTTGAAAACCTATATTGATGTTGATTGGGTCAGATGTGTTGATAACAGGCAGAGTACAAGTGGTGGAGCTTATTTCCTTGGCTCCTAGTTAGTTGCTTGGTCAAGTAAGAAACAAGATTTTGTCTCTTTATATAATACTGAAGCTGAATACATTACATCATCCTCATGTTGCACTCAGATACTATGGATGAAACAAATGCAGAAGGATTTTGGCATATCATTTGATGAACCAATCTTAATTATGTGTGGCAATACTAGTGCAATAAAAATTTCCAAGAATCTGGTACAACACTCCAGAATAAAGCATATATCCATAAGATATGAGAAGGTGTTGAACAATGAAGTAAAACTTGAATATGTACCTAAAAAAGAGAAGATTGTAGATATTTTCACAAAACCATTGAGCAAAGATACTTGTGAGTATCTTTGGAAGAAGTTAGGGGTTCTTCCCCCTCCTAGTCTATAATAAAATTGCACCAAGGTGTGCATTGGTCAAGGGTTTTATATGCTCATTTTTATATGGATCAATGTTTGGTGGCTTCCTCTTAGGGGGAACAAAGTAAGTTTTCAAGGGGATTTTTTCCCTTTGTCTTTGATGTCAAAGGGGGAGAAGAAAATAATATAAGATGATCCTTGATATTGACATTAAGTTGGTTGGTTTTTTATTGATGAATGTTGCCATCAATGACAAATAGGGAGATTATTGGAATGTGTTAAGATGATGTTGATTTCTTGTTGTCATTAATGGTTGTAATTGATGTCAACATATCTTGGTTGTTTGACTGAAGTTCTATTTTGGTGCCTTGGTGATCTACAGTTGGCTTGGTTCCAAATGTCATGTTGTAAAGATCTATCTTGAGTTGTATTTGTCTTGGTCCCATTCCTCTTATAACACAATAAGATACATTCTTCTGGGTCTAGATTGATCTGCTAATTGGTTAACGTGCTTTGGCACATGGGTTGCATTGTAACATGTATATATTACTCTTTGGTTTTGGATATCATGTATAATGTTGATTTGAGTGAGGAGGTTATGTTTTTTCCACATTTCATTCCTCCAATGTGACAATGTATTTGTGGTAACCTATTTCAAACTGTTCTTGGCTGACTTAGGAATTATGAAATTATGTTTGGGCGACATGATAGATTATGAAGACTTGGAATGATATAAGTATAAGATGTTTATTTTTGATGAAAGCAAGTGTGATGAATGTGAATATGAATATCTAGACATTATGAAAGGTGAAAAAGTGTATAACTAGAGGCAACAGATAGTGAGATTCTATCCGGTGTTATTGGTGAGATTTCTTTAAGTGGTGGATTCCCTTTCATCATTCTTTTGTTGGTAGTGATCCATTTTCTATAGTTAGTGAGACTTTATCTTTTGGTAGTAATCCTTTTTGTATCTTTAGCTATAATAGCCAGGTAATGAGCCCAACCAACAGTGAGGCACCCTACAATGAGCAACTTGGTAGTGAGCCCTTGTAAAAATCACCTTAACCAGTGTCACCTTAACATGTGTTTTATAATTGAGAATTATCCTTCTTTGTGGTTTTTCCATTCTTGGGTTTCCACGTAAATTCTGGTGTTCTTTATGTATGGTGTTGTGTGTTTTCATATTCATTAATATCTATTTGATTTAATTTTTCTCCAGATAAATTAAAGTGAAGAAAATTGTTTGATGATAATGGATTCACCCCCCTCTCAGTTATCCAAACTATTTAACAGTCACTATATTACAGTAAGGCTAAGGCTCCAAAATGGTTTCTCCATGTTTGAGATACTATGGTAGTCAATCTATCATCTAAATATTGTATAGATTCACCAACTTATTTCAAGAAAATTAAATTATTTATTTCAAAGTTACTTATCCTAACCCCAAAAATTATTCTTTGTGAATCAATTCCTTGGAGGAATGTTTGGGTTTGGTGGAGGATTTTGATATTTTTTTCTAGTGAGGCAAAGGGTTAGGGTACCGTACAATTTTAATTTTGGGGGGTCTTTTTACCACTCTTTAAGGTGGGAACTGTGCTTGTTCTTCCTTTTGTTCAAGCATGGATTTTTCTCCCATGTAGTGTATGGAATTTTTTTTATATCTCCAATAAAGGGTATTTAATTGAGAGATGATATCCTCTTTCTTGGATTCCATCCAATCAAGGCCTAGTTGTAATACTAGGAAGACATTCTTGTGTGGTAAGACATTTTTTGCATGATAAATGAAACCTTTATGATGTTATGTTCAATTTCTTGAGTAGAGTCACCAAAAATCTATTAGTAAATGAATTATCTCTTATTGAAATATCACAATATTAACTCCATAGCCCATCGCAATATCAATAACAACTCTGGAAAGATCAAATTTTTATTTGTGCTTCTATAAATTTTATAGAGGCACAAATACATCCAAGATTATAATTGATTAAAATTAGGTACACTTTAAACCAAAAAGTGAGAAAATGCTAGCCAACAATAATCAATAAATACGAGATCTATGCAATTAATCAAATGAAAAAATCAACATCCTAGTACAAATACTGTAAATCAAAATAACGGGTGAAGGTTATTTTTAAATAATCGATCTTAATTACAACAAGTGAATATGATATCAAGAAGTCATCTTTGACAAAAAACAAATTCAACTATTGTCTCAACCCATGGACTTATTCAATAGAACATCACATACATGATTCTAAGTTCAAAGACCAAGAATAATTGGAGTTTCAAGATTTAATTAAAAAATGATCATCATTCCCTTCATTACATCAAAGTGCAAAATGAAATGAAATTCAGACCCCTAAAGAGTAATTATAACTAGATTTTATAAGGAAAATCCAATCTTGGATCTTAGCCATTAAAGTAATGGCCATGCTATCAAGCGATAGTTTTGTGACCATAATTTACCACTTAGAGGGGATGATAAAAAAATAACATTAATGTATGACATTAATCATCATTACATTTCCTCTCTTGATATCATCTTTATAATCAGCTTTTTTTTTTTCTTATAATTTTGATCTTTGGCCTAACATACATGCAAATGGGATATAACTCCTCGAAGTTGCATTAAAGAAATAAATATATCTACTATTTTACTTGTGTAGACCATCTAAGCAAGGTAAACAACTTGAAACTTCAGTAGTCTAAACTAAATAATTTAATAAACCAAAGTCACATCGACAAACCTCTTCATTAAATTCTTAGGGAACATTACTATCCTTACAATCATCTATTATTCCTAAGAAAATCTCCAATGTAAATCAACTATCATGTTGAGAAATCTCTATAAATACCAAAGCAATTTATTTGATACACATTATTTAGAATATTTTCTTTGTAGATGGTGAGCACTGAGAGTGACAATTCCTCGAAAGGGGATTTCATCATAATTGAGGATGTAGAGTGTAGTTAGTATTGAAGATGGATGATCAACCAATTGAAATATGCCTTCATTGTTAATAGTGATGTCAAGGAAGGAGTTTTCAGAAAGATCATTGGAGAGAATTTTGTAAATCATGTCCATGTGCATAATGTTGAGCTTCTAGAACACTTAATATAATTTAATATATTTCACACTTCTAGAAAATGCAAGTGGGGAGTGTGATATAGGAGCATTTAGTGGTGTAAGGGAAATATTGCATCACCCAAAAATATTGTATTTTTATTTGTTTGTAGTTTCCTTAGTTGTCTTAGAGCCCATGGTGACTCATGCAGTCTTTGGGATACATAGAAGTTTGAAACAACCAAAAATAGTCACCTAATATTTTGAGTGAGTTGACCTATTTGGGTTGTATGGACATGAAAATTGACCCCAAGGAGTAAAATCAGAAAATAAGATTTTTGGTGAAAGAATCATCTCAAAATCCTATACCATTTAGAAGATATTAAATTTTCATCCTAGGGAATTTTCTCTAATGAAATTTAAAACTGAACATTGAGGCCCTTCAGAGCCTCAGAATAGTTGTAGATCTCTTCATGATCTTTCCAATGATATATTACAATTCAAAATATGATGGTTGGATCAAAAGTTATGGCCTTGTGAAGCTGCCCCACTAAAAAGTGAATTTCATTAAAATATCTTCCTAGGAAAGAAATCAAATGACATGACTTTTCACACCAAAACAAAAGGGAAAGTACACTTTCTAGAACATTCTAAGGCAGTTATTGGGTAAAATAAAATAGTTAAGTGGGGGTTGTAGAAGGTGGATCCATTAGTATAGATTATGGATCCAAATAATAGATCTTCTTGGAGAGTTGATTTTGTTATAATGAACCAAGCCCATGAGGTTGTAGCATTGCCATTTCTAAATCTATAAATTTCATTTTCTAAAAATAAATGAAAGTGAGTTACTTTTTGTGTTCCATCTTTTGTTTTGGTATCTATTGTTGTTTTTTGTGTGGTTTTCAGGAAATGTAGCCCTCATCAAGTGGTATTAGAGTAGGTTTTCCTAAGTGTGTAAAAATATCACCGAACGTGAGGAAGTTTTCACCTGGACTTCTTGTGAGTTTCTATGAAAAGTGATCAAAATGCCTCTATAAAGAAACTGTTGTGGTGGGAAAAAATTTATTGTACCAAAAAGAGGTTTTAGATCCCTATAGAGACAAGTTCAAGCACTACAAGAGGAGTTGCATCAAGGGTTCGAGCCAAGAAGAGGAGATGGAAATGAAGATGAATCTTAAAATGAGGAACAGTTCAAAGAAAAACAAGATGCAGTAGATCTAGAGCAAGTCATATTATTTAAGGCCATATATAAGATTGGGAAAAAGCCAAAGATCAATGTTTCTATGTTTTCTAGAAATCCTAACCCAGAAGAGTTCATTGATTGGATCAACATTATGGAGGAGTACTTTGAGTATGAGGAGGTGGAAGATCATAAGAGGGTCAATTTGCAAAGACCAAGCTAAAGGTTCATGTGAATATTTGGTGGAAAGAGGTACAACTAGAATGAAATCGAAGAGGACAAGAGAAAATAACCAAATGGGACTGAATGGTGGACAAATTCAAAAGACACTTCATTCCTGTGAACTATGATCTAGTTTTTTGAAGAAGATGTAGGGATTGAAACAAGCAGGAAAATCTATGAAGGAGTATACAAAAGAATTCTACCATGTCCTAATTAGAATAGGCCATTTTGAGGGAAATAATGAAAATGTTACTCATTACATAAATGGGTTGAAGCTGAGTATTCAAGAAGAGTTTGGTTTGGTAGGAATGTCTACCATTGAGGATGCATATTAGTTTGCTTTGAAGATAGAAGAAAATTTGAATAGAGCATTTGAAATCAAGCAAAGAGGTTGGGGTCATGGTTGAAAGACCAGTGGATGGTCATATGGAGGTTGAAATAAAGATCAAAAGAAGGGTGAAGGATACATTAGCAGATAGAACCAAAAAGGAGATAGAACTTACTTCCATTGTGATCAAAATAATGGAGACTAAAGATGAAGAGGAAGATCTGGAAGAGGGTTAGGAAGAGGAGGCTTTCATGGAACCTGTTTCTAGTGCGGAGAAGAAGGACATAGAGCCTATGAGTGTCATCAACATCAAGGAAGGATAAATAGATGAATTGAGAGTAATGCATGTGTTGCACATGTAGATGAATATGTTGATTCTTCACATTTTTAGGATGCAAAAAGAGGATAGGTCCTTGTTACTAGAAGAGCCTTGTTGAATGAGGAGAGAGAACCAACTCAAAGAAAGAATTTTTTTCACATCAGATGTAAGTGTGAAGGTAAATTTTGCAATGTTATTATTGTTGGAGGTAGTATGTATAACCTTGTTTTAGAAGAGATGGTTAGTGAGTTGTGGTTGGACAGAAGAAGGCATATGAATCCATACCAAATTTCTAGGTTGCAGAAGGACCATCAAGCTTTGGTAAATGAACAATGTTTGGTAAAGTTTAAGATTACAAATTACCATGATGAGGTATTGTGTGATATTATCCCTATGAATGTTTTTCATATGTTCTTAGGTAGACCATGGTAGTTTGATCGGCAATCAATGCATGATGGACATGCTAACACCTATTCCTTAAAAAAGGATGGGGTTTGTCATAAGTTAAACCTTGAGGGAGGTAAAGAAAAGGTATGCAATAATGCAAGAATTTGTTTGGTTGATGGAAGAAAATTCCTAGAAGGTATGAGGCATGATATTGCTGTGTTTTTCATTGATCCCTATAGTTGATAAAGAAGATGGGTATGTGGAGGATCATCATGGAAAAAAAAATAGGCCTTAAGTGGTGAAAATTTCACAAAAATTAGAGTTAGGCAATTGGATTAAAAATTTGACTAAGTTATCTATATTATTTCAAAAATATGTAAGAATATAATCTTTAGTGAATTTAATGTAGTTTTTAAACTACTAGGTTTTTTAAATCTATTTAGAAAATTTGAAATTTCAATACAACTGATTTAAATTTCAAGGGAAAAATGGAGGTGTCTTTTCTCGACCACCCTAACTACTAGGGCAAAACATTGAACACATCATATCTGATAAAATATGAACCATTCATCACCATATGTTTTCACATAATTGATAAAATTTCCTACCCATTCAAAGTCCTAGATTGTCTTGATATGTAGAATTTTCTCTAGGAAGCTTACTCCTACATCAACCCACTCCCTTTTCCTATGCAATACCACATCTTTAATATCTATAATGAAGGGGTAATATGTTACAACCTCACCCAAGATAGAAAGAAGCTCTATGTCCTAGGGCCTAAGAATTCCAAGACCTAGAGTGGTACCTTCTAGAACCTCCTCCAAGCCACCTAGTATTTTAGGTATGAAAATTGTTTGACCATTTTTTCCACCTCCATCTTTGGGACTTGTAGGTCAAGAGGACTTGCCACAACATGTGAGGAGATATCATAATACACTCTATATCTCTCACTTTATGATAAGGAATCCCATATTTTTATGAGTTTGATTGTGTCAATCAACATGAAATTGGCTTCTAACATAATTTTCTTTAAACAAAGCTCTAAGATCATGCTAATCAATTCCATCTTTCTATGGGTACTCACCAACCTATTGAGTGCACAAGACAATTGAGAGGGGGGGTGAATCAGTTGTAACTTAAAACTTCAAAATCCTCATTAATGTTTAGATCTACATTCATTCATTAAACCCTTAAATCTATTATGATGATTGAGAAAGAAAATTAAATAATAGAAACTATAACAACTTAACACCATACACAAGAGAACACAATATTTACATGGAGAACCCAAGAAGGGAAAAACCACGGTGAGGATTAGCTAACAATATAAGTAATATCAACACCGAATACAATAGGGCTCACTATTGGAGGGCTCACTATCCAAAGAAGAAAGGCTCACTACCAAAAGGCTCATTACTAGAATAGAAAAGAAGATAGAGAAGAAATATTGCATAGAGAAAAGCACATCAATGAAATAGAGAATCCACCACAATGACATCAACACCTTCACAACATAACTATAGAATTGCAACCACCTTCTTCTCACTACATCGATCAAACTAACACATGAAAGCTTACACTGCACTTGTCAAATTCACACTCTAACACTCTGTAATTCACATCATTCACATCTCATGCATCTATCTTGAGATCTCTCAATCAACTAAACTCTTACTTATAGCGTCCTACTCTTCTCCATTGTTGGATATGCACATCAACCATGCACATTAAAATTGGGTCAATACCCAAACAACTCCGTGGTTGATAGAAGTGAAATTATACTAGATCATTCCTTAATTGGGACCCAAATCTATAACACAACTCAATCAAACACTTCTACAACTAATAATTATCCATCAAAAGTAGTGTAAACATGAGCTTGGCCATTAATTGTGCAAACACAATTAAACTTTTATGTACACGCTTCCTCAAACCCAAGGAAAACTTACAAACACCACAATTGAACATGATGTAGAATATTTATGAAACACTCTTAAATCCAACAAACTCCTTCACAAGAACTTCCATTTGAAGAATGTACACACCTAGTGCACAAATAATTCTTCCATACAATGTCACTTGATAAAATGACTTTCAAAGCACCAAGCCTTGAACTATCTTGACTGAAGAAAGATACCAAGACTATAAAGACACCTTCTAAACTGCAATACCTAGAACCACTCTATGGAGAAATGCAGAGCAAAGACATTTATCCTAGACACCTCTGCAATGCATAGTTCACACATAGGTGAGCACAAATTCTTTTGTACTATTCTAGCACACCAATTCTTGATTATGACTACTCTAAAAATCTCTCACCAACATATCCATATCATACAAAAATATCTTCAACCTAGAAAACATGTGAAGCAACACAATAACACACCTCTGCAACCCATAACATCACTATAACACATGGTTTCCAATTTTCATCATTTTTTTCAAAAGCACTTGGAAACCAAGCACTAGAGACATATCCTCATCATATTTAACAATTTCTCAACCATAGATAGAAGCTTAACAAAGCAACACTAGAGGTTGATGTAACATCAAGAAAACAAAGAAGGATTAAAGCAATACAAATGCAATCAAACTCAAATCATAATCTAAGCTAAATAACAAAGCACAAAGAAAGCATAAACATAAACATAGAATGATCTCACCCAATATCTACATCCTTCCATGAATGACCTTGGTTTTCCTTCTCCATTTCACTGTGATGGTATTCTTGCCCTCAAATTTTGAGTGTGTGTGCAAGTATAGCCTTGATGTATGTGATTATAGCAAAATATCGAAGATTAAACAAGTGCTCCAAAAGTCATTTGATTTCAAGAGGGGTTGCAATGATGAAAGCCAAGTCAATTTATAGAAAATTAATCATTCAAATGAGAGACTGAGATTTAAAGATAGATGAATGATTCAGATTAAAAGATTTGGCATGCATTGAGATAAGTGTTAGTATTGGCGTGAGTTATAAAACCTAAGAATAGAGATCAAGATTAAATAATGATTTAACCTCCAGTTGAAAGTATTTGAAAATTAGAAGAATAATGTTTGCATGAAAAGGATAAAGATAGATTAAAGAAAACGATCTATTTGAATGCACACATAAATTAATTAATCAATAAATGTCTACATGCATAAGAATTAAAGCTAGATAACTGACTAGTTATGATAAAGAGTTTATTCGTGAAATACACTCAAACATTAAATCAGGAGATAACCGACTGAGTTAAATAGAACTCAAATCAAGTGGAAATGAATACTTAGATAACTTAAACAATTATCTAAATATAGAAGAATATTTTCAAAATAGACTTTTATGAATTAAATGATTATTTAACTCAACATTCGACATTTAAGGATTAAATAAAATAAATAAGATTTATTTAATTGACCAAAGAAAAGGTTAATGAATAATTAAATAATTAAAGTATTTATTTAATTATAATTGAAAATATGATAAAGATAAATTAAATAAGAATTTCATTTAATTTAAGAAAGAGATAAAAGAGGATGAGAAGTGCGGCGTAATTAAAATAAAGAACATTTATTTAATTAATGCAGTTCGAATAAGAATAATATTAATTAATTAAATAATTAAGTTTGTTTAATTAATAGAAGAATAAATGTTAAAATGAATTAATTAAATAATTTAAAGTCATTTAATTAATAGATGAGAAAGACTTTAAGTAATAAAATAATTAACATTATTTAATCATGACCATGGCAATACAAATTATGTGAAGAAATTGAAGTTGCTTGAGGTTTGAACTAAAAAAAAAAAAATTTGAGTGTCTACATTCTTCCCCTCTTTGAGACAATGTCATTTCAGCATTGTGTCAAAGAAAATTGACCAAAAACATTCCCCAGTCATACCGCAGTATAAAATACGTGAAGGTATGCCCCCTCAAGAAAATTGACAATTTTTTGAAAAATCCCTAAAATTTGGAAATAGTCCCAATGAATCAATTTAATGGCCAGAAGTTCGATGAAGTTGACAAAAATAAGTTTACATTATTTAAATTGCTTTGTTATTTG
>VDFB02090450.1:0-38763 GCA_007258455.2 Sequoia sempervirens
ATATACTTATATTTATTAAATACATATATATGAAACATATATATCAACTCCAACCATTACTAAATTCTTAGTCCATTCCTTTATTATTATTTATTTAATAAATTGTAATTATTTATAGTATCAAATTCTAGTGTGACAATATTATAAATGATATTAGACACCAAGTATTATTACATCCTAATGATAATATCATGAATAATATTGTTCATCACATAACTTTACACTCTAAGGATAATATCTTAAATAACATTATACGTCACATATTATTACATTCTAAAATCGTAAATAATCAAATAACATTATGAATAACATTATATATCAAATATTATCATCACATTGTAAATATTATTTATATGAAATATTACTAATACCTCACTATCCTTACCTATAATAAATAATACATACCAATACTCAGATTTTATCACTGATCTGCCAATCTCTCCTCCTCTCTACAGCCAACCATCTGCAGACTCCTTTCTTACTTCCCCTTTTTAATCCACATTTCCTCCATTTTCTATATCTTCTCAAACCAAACAATGGACATGTCCCTTCACAAAGAATACCTCCTCTCACGTGAGATGCAACTCTTGACTTCTACCCTTTCATAATATTTAATCCTTATTACTTTAATACCTCTGATCTCCTCTTAACACCCATAAACTTGATCATTGCCTTTTTAGAAGATAATGAATCGCTGCTCAAAGTTCCTTAATGCTAATCATTTCTTATTGGAATTTTCTATCTTTTTTAATAATTTTTGTATTAAGAGGCTATTCAAAGATTGGTTTCTTATAATATTTATTTATGTTATTTTATGTTTTCTATTATTTATTCTATATCTTATATTTGTTTTATTGGATATTCAGTTCTTTTTTATATTTGTTTGTCTTTGTTACTTATGATTTAATATTTATGTATTATATGGTATTTATTATTCCATTTTAATATTTGATATTTAATATTAAGGCATAAATATTAATTTGTTGATAATGATTGTTTAATAGTATTCATTGTTTGTATTGTTTAATATTTATATTTTATTTACCTAAAGATAATTATAATAGTATATTAAATTGCTAATATTGATATATATATATTTTATATTCATTTAGATATTCATTTTATTTATTTATTAGTATTTCAACATTTCGTATTTGGGTGTCACAATTTCGGGGGGCATGACATTTTCCCCTGTCATTTTGTATCTTTGATCCTTCTCATGAAATTCCTTTGGCTTTAGAGGATATTTTGTCGCAAGAAGATGAAATAAAAAAATACCTTTCTTAATATTACTCTACCTTCTATTCATTTCAATGCACTCTCTCCTGGAGATGATGCATTTGTGAATGATGAATCTTTTCTTCATTCCAATGCACTCTTTTTTAGAGATGATGCATTGATGAATGATGAATCTTTTCTTCATTCCAATGCACTCTTTTTTAGAGATGATGCATTGATGAATGATGAATCTTTTCCTTCCAATGCACTCTCTTCTAGAGATGTTACATTTGTGAATGATGAATCTCATCTTAGTTTTGATGCACTCTCTTCTAGAGATGTTGCATTAGTGAATGATGGACCTCCTTCCACATTTGATTCTCCATGTATCAATGTTGAGAACATTTCTTCAAACAATTATTCTATATTTGATCCTATTTGGATTGATGTTTAGAATATGTCTTCAAATAATTGTTCTACTAATTGTGATTATTTTATAAATGTAATTTGTCTCTACTGCCCCTCAAAGGCCTAAGAGACCAATCATTTACATGACTCCACCTATTTCCTTTACTAAAAGGGTTTGTTCTAGCAATGATGTTCCATTTGATAATGAATCTCTTGACCCTTCCAAGGCTACTTCTTATAGAGCGAAAGCCCATACTTATGAGAATATTATGAATAAACAACCAATTCTTCCTTTAGCTCCTAGACTTGCAACTAAAGCACCTAGTGACTGCAATCTTTTTTAGCAACTCCAGGTTAAACTAGATAAGATATCACTATGGGACTTGCTTCAGTCTACTACAATTTATCAAGGTATGCTTCAGGAAGCCTTGCAAAATTTCCTCTTTCCTTCTTCCACTAGGCTGTCATATGTTGATACATTGATGGCGTATATTCATGTGGATTCATTGAATATTATGTTCTATTCATAGGAACTCCTACCTCCAAAAGTGTAGAAGCAAGAAAATCCTTTAATGATTATAGTTAACATTGATAAAATTGGTATTAGATGTACTCTCATTGACACCAGTTCGGTGCTCAATGTATGTAGTATTGATCTATTGGGCACCTAAGATTAATATTGACTTGTCTTCTCTTAATACTTCTTCTATTAACATTCATGGGTTTGATAATGTTGGTCGACAAGCCCTAGGCATGATAGCCTTGCCTTTGAGGTTGTGACCCATTATTGTACCCACCCTTGTATATGGTATGGCAGAAAAGTCACCATATAACCTTCTTCTTGGTAGACCATGGATTCATGTTGTGGGTGTAGTCCCATCTACCTTGCATAAATCAATTAAGTCCATTGCTAACAATAAAGTACTCACAGTCAAAGCTAACCCAGAGGATATGCACTTATCTGAGATGACAACAACTAGTCAGGCTTTGGATGTACCTACTCTTATTCCTTTAGTATCTTTCATTTTTTTGATGTTAACTCCAGTAGTACCCAATACAAAGGATACTCTCAAGATAAATGTCCCTAAGGAAGATCTTTTTGAAGCAAGAAATCTCAAGTCTACTCCTATCTCTTCTTAATAGAATGCATGTCTTGATGATGATTGGGGTTCCTTAGAATTTACAGATTCCTTCAGTGGGGAACATAGAGTTGACTCAATCCACTCAAGCCTTCCAATAAAATCATCCAAACCTACTATCAAAGATGGTTACTCTTCTATATTGTGGGGCAATGTGAATGCAAATTATAATGCTCTCTATGGGAATTCTCCTTTGTTGTCTTCCATCTCTTTATCTTCTTCTTACAAGAAGTCACACTTTTCTCCATAACATAAAGGGTTGCTTCCTAATCCTAATTCTTTATTTGAGCAAGAATGTATTTTTTTACAAATTCCAAAATCTCGCTTGATCACTCTTCCTTTTCCTACATGCAAGAAATCTCATGAAGATGATAAAGGAAAACATTCTTTTTGTGCATACCATCAAGTGCCTGGCCATTCCACAAGTGAATGTAAGGCCTTGAAGGATAAGATACAACTACTTCGTGATTCAAGTTTCATCACTCATTTTTTTGTTGATGCACCTGTCTCTTCTTCAAATGACAAGTGATATTAAGGTTTACCTCTATCTTGTATGTTCTAAGTATCTTGCATGGTTCTCCTCCACTATATGTTGGGGGCAATGATAACTTATTTAGAAGATGTGCATCCTTCTTAAGTACCCCCTCTCTTTTCCATGTCTTTCAAATGAAGCATCCCTTGAGTGGACCCCTTCCTCTTTTGAATGATTCAAAGGGACCCCCTTTGAAATATTTTCTCTTGAATGAGCTCATTAGCATCTAACTTCGGGGAAGCCTAACTAGACCACATTTTCAAATAGTGTGTCCCTTGAGTGGACCCCTCTTCTTTTGAAGGGTTCTTAAGGGACCCCTTTGAAAGCTTTCTAACTTGTTGATGGTCTACATGACTATTTGCTTACTTTCCTATGTGGCCACTTTCACTTTGCAGGTGCACCTATGAAGCCACTTCCTGACTCTACAGAGTCCACTTTCTTGGGTTTCCTCCATGTTAGAGATCTTGGGGGATACCTCCTTGTGGGGTGCTTCCTTTGAGCTTCCTCCATGTGAGAGATCTTGGGGGTGGCTCTCCTGTAGGTTCACAAATCTATAGGGCACCTTATTTGGGTTTCCATCCATGTGAGATATCTTGGGGGTTACCTCCCTATAGGTCTACGGGTCTGTAGGTTACTTTCCTTGGGTATTCTTCATGTGGGAGATCTTGGCGAATACCTTCCTTGTAGGTTTACGGGCCTATAAGGTGTTTACTTCATGGGGATTCCTTCATGTGAGAGATCTTGGGGGTTGCCTCCTTATAGGTCTGTGGGCCTATAAGACACTTTTCTTGATTTCCTTCATGTGGGAGATCTTGGAGGACACCTTCCTTGTAGGTTTGCGGGCCTATGAGGTGCTTACATTCTTAAATTCTCTCTTCTCTTCTCAACTTATATATACTAGATCAAATATCTAAATCTTCTTCATACTGAGTATATGCCCTTCCTCTTTAGAATTCTTCTATTTCTAAAATTTGGGGACAACGCATGGTATTGAGACATACCTTCTACATCGAGGTCTCTTTACTTTGCTGACCTATATCCTTTATCTTTTTACGTTCTAACATTGTTGTTTGGTATAGGATTTTTGTCTAATGCATTTGTTTTATAGGTCTTTAGCCTATAGGAATGCTTCCATGGTTTGAAGAGCTACCTACTTCCTCTAAAGTATCTTTTTGGCATATGATGTTATTTATGTTTAGTAGATTTCCTTTAGCATGCATATTAATGTAGATTCATATGCCCGCTAAAGTGGGGGAAAAATTTATAGTCATAAAATTGCACCCCTAGCAATTTCGCATACATTCTTGCACCAAATTTAGTGTCCACTCTCTTAGCATCTTGAGTAGGCTCATTTTAGCCCCTACATTAGCCTTTTTCCCTCTCAAGATGCTCCAACACCCTTTCTCAATAACTACCCTTGTGTGTCAGCTTTCATTGACCCAAGGTCTTTTCCCATTTTTGTTGTTTTGTAGTGTGACATCTCTAGACATTAACATGCCACATGGATGTTTGCGTGCCATGCTAGCATCCTGCAATGTTTCAATGCTCAAAAAGTTGTCTTTGAGCATGCTTGCCACTTGTCATCATATTTTGTCAATGGTAATGGCACGAGACACCTTTTAACATCTAGAGAAGCTTATTTTCCCTCCTTAAAGGTAGTCTTTTCACTCCATTCGCATCTTTTGAACTTCTTCCAACTCCACTCTTCTAATTCTTGCTTCTCTCTTGCTTTGGCTCTATCCTTCTACTCTTCATCTCTTGCTCTCATTGCTCTATATAGATTGTTACAACAACACTCACATCCTTTGTAACACCCTTTTGTCTCTCACACCTATCTCCTTTGTCTTATGTTTGTGAGCATATTGGGATTCCATATCCCCTACCGTTTGCATTGTTACTTTTCGATATGGGTTCTCCTCCTTGAATGGGGATTAATTTTATTGCCTCTTTAGTGATATGGATTCTCCTCTTTAAGTGGGATTTTCTTTTATCACTCACACTTGGTGGTGTGGGTTCTACTCTTGAGTAGGTTTTTCTTTCACCACACACTTTTTCAATTTCAGTTACATTCACTTTTTCAATTTCAGTTACATTCTCTCTTTCTATCTGGATGTCTGTGGAGGTGGGAACACCATAATGGGGGTTTAACTGAGGAAAACCCCTATACAACCCCAACACTTTCTCTAGATATTA
This sequence comes from Sequoia sempervirens, assembly GCA_007258455.2. Lineage (NCBI taxonomy): Eukaryota > Viridiplantae > Streptophyta > Pinopsida > Cupressales > Cupressaceae > Sequoia > Sequoia sempervirens. Next base: position 5,491 of record VDFB02090450.1, read on the forward strand.
CACTTGTAGGTACAGAAGATATCTACTAGCTGGAGGCTTCATTACTTGGATTGTTGTGAGTATCTTCTTTCCTTTCTTCTTCTTATCTTTATCACTTTTATTTCACTTCATTTTAGCTTTATTACATTGAATAAATTCTCAGTAATTAGAATAGAAATAGTCACTTTGTATTTTCTAAGATAAACTAATTCTATGGTCTGTATGAGATTCTAGTGTACCTCTGAGACATCAGCATGCCGCACTATCATCCTTATGTCATTTTATCATCCTTTGGCCAAGAGCTTTTCAACTTGTTGAGAAAATCTTTGTAACCTACACTTTTAGATTTTGAAACTAACAAGGGAGCAAACCTAAGACACAGAAGTAATGCACACAACTAGAAAACTTTATTATTATTCAATAATGGAAATCCTACATCCAGAGGATCCTAAATCCTTGAGTTTTGTGATACATGCAAGCTACAACAGTTTCAAAAATTACAAAAATTACAGTTCCCCTTTTTGCAGCATGCAAACTCTTTTTCCCCAAAAAACTACAAAAATAAGAAACATCCTCCCATAAATAGCCCTTTTTCCCTTTGGAGCCAAAAACAACATTTGAGTTATGATTTTTGGCGGTTTGGCACCAAGAATTACAATTTGAAATTAAAAGATTAAAACACCATTCGAAAATCGACACATTTTGAAAGTGTACCAACTTCCAGGAGCCATAACTTTTGATTTGGGACTCCATTTTTTGAACCATTTGAACCGTTGGAAAGGTCTCAGATTCAAGAACATGCTTGAAATCTACTACACTAATTTTGGAAAGTTTTTGGGCTGTTTTGTGGCTGTTTAGTGCCTCAAAACTAATTTGGAAGGTTTTTAGGTGCTTTTCTGGGAGACTGAAACTGCAATATCTTTTAAATCAGGAATGATCTTGGCCTGATTCTTTTACCAATCTTCCTATTTTTCCATTCTAAATCAACTCATATAATTTTCATTCCAAAACACCTTCAAATTCCACAAGTTGCTAAAAATAGCAACAAATTCCAAAAGTTGCTAAAAATAGCAGTTGACCAAAAGCAAAAAAACAAAATTGAAAGTGGGGATTTACATAATGATGAAAAGGGTATCTAGAAATGCAAAGAAATCTACAAAAAACTAACCAAAGGAAATATAAATGCAATGCATGGTTTTGGGTGATGCAAGATTGCCCTTACACCACTGGATGCTCTGTATCAGACACCTAGGGTAATTTGAGAAGTGACCCTATCATGTCTCAGATGTTGAGGAAAACCCAAATGGTCAACCTATACCTTAAACAACTAGGATGAGTCTTCGATAGGCCTTCCTCTCCACTTCACTAGATATTCCTCATATTATCTATTTTTGGTACTCCTTCCCACATGGCTATCCAGGATTGCTTCAATCTCCCCCTTCTCTAGAGTAGATGTTGGAATGCCACATTGTTCCATTGCTGGTACTTCCTCTGTGCCACCTTCATAATACTTTGTCAAATCTAAAATGTTGAACACATGGGAAATGTTGACTCCATTTGGTAACTCTACCTCATATGTGTTCCCTGAATCATGCCTCTTCAAAATTTTATAGGGACCAAACTTCTTCATCTTTAATTTGTTATAGGTTCCCACTAGAAACCTTTCCTTCCTTAGTGGACCATCACTTCATCACCTACCTAAAACTCCTTATTCCTCCTCTTCTGATCTACCTTAGCCTTATACTGCATATTCATCTTATTGATATGTTCTCTTACCTCCTCATGTACATTCTTGATGTGCTCTACAAAGTCTTTGGCTTCGACACTAGTCTTCTTGTCCTAGTCCATCTTCCTCAATTCTGGAGCGGTCCTAGGATTGCCTCCATACACAATCTGGAATGGTGATCTACCAATGCTTTTGTTGACAAAATTGTTGTAAGAAAATTTTTCCTGGGGTAAGATCAAGTCCCATCCCTTGGGTTTATCTCCTACCAAGCATCTCAGTAGATTACCCATACTTTTTTTCACAACCTCAATCTACCCATTAGTTTGTGGATGGTGTACAAAACTAAACTTCAACTTTGTCTTCGACTTTTTCCACAAGGTCCTCCAAATGTATCCCACAAACTTGGTATCACGATTTGAGACTATACTCTTTGGCAGACCATTTAGCCTCACCACCTCTCTGAACAAAGATTCAGCTATGTGGATTGCATCATGGGTCTTTAGGCATGGAATAAAATGTGTCATCTTTGAAAATCTGTCAACTACCACAAACACTGAATCATTCCCTCTCTGTGTCCTTGGCAAACCAAGAAAAAAGTCCATACTTATATTTTCCCAAGGCCTCTCTAGTACAGGTAAGGGTTGATACAACATTGTATTCTGGCTCACTCCCTTAGCCATTTGGCACACCTTGCAACTTTGCACAAAATTCCTCACATCCTATGACAACTGCAGCCAATAATAATGTACAATGATAATGGCAATAGTCTTATCTCGACCAAAATGTCCAACCATTCCTCCACTGTGCTTCTCCCTTATTAGGTTCTCCCTCATGGAACTCTTTGGAATACACAATTGGCTTCCTTTAAACAACATGTCATCCTGGATTATGAAATCTAACCACCTTGTCCTATCAACTATAATAGGCTCCTTGCAAGCTTTCCAAGCCTCTGCAAAATTAGGATCCTTAGGGTACGATGTCTTGAGTTCATTGAACCTGACCACTTCAATCTACATCTCATTCACCAATGTTTTCCTTCAACTTAAGGCATTTGTAACCCTATTCGACCGCTCACTCCTATGCTTTAAAACAAAGGTATATCTTTGCAAAAATTCTACCCATTTCATATTCCTTTGATTTAATTTCCCTTGACTATTCAAATACTACAATGCTTGATGATCAGTAAACAAAACAAACTCCTTCAACAACAAATAATGTCTCCATTTCTTTAATGCTTAAACTATTGCATAAAATTTTTGATCATATACAAAGTACTTTCTCTTTGCATCATTTAACTTTTCACTGAAATAGGCAATGGGATTACCTTCTTGGTTCAAAACTGCTCCAATGGCACAACCACTAGCATCACAATCCACCTAAAACACCTTATTGAAATATGGGAGGGATAAAATTGGTTGCTCTATCACATTTTACTTCAACAGATCAAAACTCTTTGTTGCTCTAGTGCTCCACTTGAACTCTTTTATATCCCCTCTCATTATTTCAGTCAAGGGTGCACAAATACTACTGAAGTTTCTAATGAACTTTCTATAAAAACTGGCTAGACCATGGAAAGATGTCACCTCAGTAGCAGTTCTTGGGGTAGGCCATTCCAGAACAACCTTCACCTTCTCTGGCTCCATCTTGAGACCTTTTTCTAAAGCAACAAATTCCAAGTACACTAACTCCTTCCTCTCAAAACTACACTTCTTCAGATTAATCAACAATTTCTCTTCTCTCAACTTTTCAAAGACTCTATAAATATGCACCAAATGCTCACCCAAGGACTTATTGAATATTAAAATATCATCTAAGTACAAAATAAAAAAATTTCCCAAAAACTCTTTCAATACCTCATTCATGAGCTACATGAATGTGCTCGGTGCCTTGGTTAGCCAAAAAAGCATGAATAACCACTCATACAAGCCCTCTTTTGTCTTGAAGGTGGTCTTCCATTCATCTCCCTCACGAATCCGAATCTGATGATATCCGCTCTTCAGGTCAATCTTTGTGAAGTACTGCACTCCACTCAAATAGTCCATCAAGTCATCCATCCTTGGCAGGGGAAATTAGTATTTGATTGTTATCTTCTTTATAGCTTGGGAGTTTGTGCACATTCTCCACTCCCCATCCTTCTTTAGTGCTAGTACTATAGGTACTACACATGGACTCAGACTCTCTTGAATCAAACCTTTTCTCAAAAACTCCTAAACTTGTCTATTCAACTCCTCATTTTTTGTAGGAGTCATTTTGTGAGCTACCTTATTTGGAAAATTGGCTCTAGGGATTAAGTCAATCTGATGACTGATCTTCCTCACTGATGGTAAACCCTCGAGTAAATTATCATAAAAAATCTCCTGAAACTCACCCAATAACCCAAAAAATTCTACTTATACATTCCCACTATCCTCTTTACCCATTCTAGGAATCAATGCATAACACAAATGCTCATGCTTCATGCCTTCTTAAAATTTTCTTCCATCAACATAACAAACCCTAGCACTACTGCATACCTTTTCTTCAGCCTCCTTTAAGGGTTTTAGCTTATGGCAGACTCCATCCTTCATCAAGGAATAGGTGTTTGCATGGCCATCATGTATAGCTCGCTTGTCGAACTGCCACGGCCTCCCCAACAACATTTGACATGCATCTATGGGGATGATATCACAAAGTACCTCATCATGATAGCTCCCAATTTTGAACTTCACCAGGCACTACTCATTGACCAAAACTTTGTGATCTTTCTGCAGCCAGGAAATCCAATACGGATGTGGATGCCTTTCCCTCTTCAACTTTAGTTTTTCAACCATCTCTTCTAACACCAAATTATCACAACTCCCACTATCACTAATGACATCACAACATTTTCCTTCACATTTGCACCTTGTGTGAAACAAATTCTTCCTTTTTTTTGGCTCCTTCTCTCCAGTCACTAAGGTTCTTCTCACCACTAGGGCTTCTCCCCTTTCATCATCATCTAAATGCTCAGATTGGGCCTCCTCATCTACATGTGCAACCCTTCCATGACCTTTTGGCCTTTTGTCTATCCTTTCTTGGTGTTGTGGACATTCATAGGATCAATTCCCTTCTTCACCACACTAGAAACAAGTTCCTCTAAAACCACCTCTTCCAGATCCTTGTCCAGATCTACCTTGTCCTCTACCTCTTTGATCACCTCTATTTTGATCACCCAGGCAATAGAAATTATCACTACTCTATCCTCGATTGGTACCCACATTTCCATTTTTCTTCTCATCCTCATTTCAGCTTCCAGAAGATCTTCCACCACCCTTTCCGCTCTGACCTCCTCTTCCTTTTTTCTTATTATCAAACCTTTTGTTTAGTTTTACTTCAACTTTCATGGAAAACTAGTATGCATCCTCAATGGTGGTCATTCTGACCAGGGTTAACTCCTCTTGAATGCTCAATCGTAACCCATTAAGATAACATGATACCTTCTCCTTGTTAGCCTTTGCATGTCTCATTCTGATGATCATCTTGTGAAAATATTCCATGTATTCTTTCATAGATCTACTTCCTTGCTTCAACCCTTGCAATTTCTTCAATAGATCTAACTCATAGTCCATTGGTATGAACTACTTCAGTTTCTCCACCATGTGATCCCAATTGTTGATCTTTCCTTTTCCTCTTCAATTTCTCTCCAACTAGACCTCTTTCCACCAAATATTGGCATGGCCCTTCAGCTTCATTTTTGCAAACTTAACTGGATTTGGGTCCTCTAATTCTTCATACTCAAAATACTCTTCTACCTCATTGATCCAGTCAATCAACTCTTCTAGGTTCAGACTTCCAAAATAACTGGGGACTTCTATTCTAGGTCTTTTTTCAATCTTTGAAATGGCCCTAATCAGCTGCATTTTATCTTTATCAATCACTTCTTCTTCCTCTTCTACACCTATATCTTCCACCTCTTCTTCATCCCCACTTTCTCCTTTTCTTCCCATGTTTAACCCTCTTCTCATCTGCTCCTATAATGCATCAATTTGTCTTTGGAGGGCTTTGAAACCCTCAGCCACCAATGGATCTCTTCCACTAGAATTTTTTCCACCTCTTCCACCTATGGCACCACCACACCTACCAGGAATCACTCTTGGAGGCATCTTGAATACCTCAAACCCACAACCATGGTCCTAGTGTGAATTTCCTCATGATCGGTGATCTGTTAACATGCTCAAGAAAACATGCTTTGATACCACCAAATGAGGGAGAAAACCAGAGGCACAAAAATAATCCACACAACTAGAAAACTTTATTATTATTCAATAATGTAATTCCTACATGCATAGGATCACAAATCCTCAAGCTCTATGATACATGCAAGCTACAAAAGTTTCAGAAATTACAGAAATTATAGAAGTTCCCCTTTTCGCAAGATGTGAACTTGTTTTCCCCAAAAATCTATAAAAATCATAAACATCCCCCCATAAATAGCCCCTTTTCCCTTTGGAGCCAAAAATGACATTCAAGTTATGATTTTTGGTGGTTTGGTGCCAAGAATTACAATTTGAAATTGAAAGATTAAAACACCATTCAAAATTCAACACATTTTGAAAGTGTATCAACTTTCGAGAGCCATAACTTTTGATCTGGGACTCCTTTTTTTGAGGAGTTTGAATTGTCAGAAAGGTCTCAGAGTCAAGAATGTGCTCAAAGTATTCCATGCTAATTTTGGAAAAAATTTAGGCTATTTCGGGGCCATTTAGTGCCTTAAACTTAATTTGGAAGGTTTTTAGGTGCTTTTCTGGGAGACTGAAACTGCAATATCTTTTAAACTGGGAATGCTCTCAGCCTGATTCTTTCACCAATTTTCCTATTTTTTTGTTCTAAATCATCTCATATAATTTTTGTTCTAAAACACTTTCAAATTCCACAAGTTGCTAAAAATAGTAGCAAATTCCAAAAGTTGCTAAAAATAGCAGTTGAACAAAAAAAGAAAAGAAATAAAACTAAAAGTGGGGATTTACATAATGACGAAAAGGGTATCTAGAAATGCAAAAAAATCTACAAAAAGATAACCAAAGGAAATATAAATGCAATGAATGTTTTTGGGTGATGCAAGATTGCCCTTACACCACTAGATGCTCCTGCATCAGAAGATCTTATTGCTATTCCTTGAGGTAGTTTAGGGAAATCCCCCCTGTGAGGCTCTCTGAATGAAGAGAACTCATGAGTAGTGAATCCCCCTCTTCTATAGCTTCTAGATCAATGTGTAGTGAAAGATATGTTCATTAGTTTATGAACTAGATTTAGAGTGTTTCTTACAAAAGTGTCTAGGATAAATGTTTGTTCTTTGTATTTCTCTCTAGTTAGGCTTTAGGACTTATGGTTTTGAAGGATGGTTTATGATGTTTTTATCTTGTTTTTTTCAAGAGGATTCGTGGTTTGGTTCTCTAAAAGTTGGTCTTCTGAGTTATAGTATGTGGAAGAGTGGTTTGAGTGTACTAGGCCTATATATTCTGAAGGTGTGAGTTGGTGTGAATAATTTGTTGGGTATTAGGTAGTTTGTGGATCACTCTATAATTTCTAGAGGTGTGTTGTGCAGTTTTCAAGTCATCCTTGGATTTTAGGAAGTGTGTACTTCAAATTTTAATTGTGTTTACATAGGTAATGACCAACTTAGTGTTTACACCATATTTGAAGATGTTTAAACATTAATGAAGGTTTAGTGTGGCATGTGAGAATTGTTTTGGGTCCCAATTAAGTTTTATATTGGTCCACTTTTATTTCTATCCACCACAGGAATGCTTAATTCTGACCTATTTTGAATTTTTAAAGTGTAAAGGTGTGTGTAGCCGACTTAAAGATTTTTTTCAAGTTGAGGATAGTATAAATACAAGTTGAATTGATAATAGATGGAGTAAGAGTGTGGAATGTAGAAAAATGTTGCAGTGTGAGGTTGAGTAGAGTAGTGCAAGCTTTAAAGTGTTAGATTACTATATGCAGTGAGAAGAAGGTGTTTGCAATCATTTATAGAAGGCTATGAAAGTGTTGGAGCTATTGTGGTGGATTTCTATTACATTGAGATCATGTTCTCTATGTAACATTCTATCTTATTTTCTTATTTCTATTCTAGCAGTGAGCCTGGGTTGTGATCCTTTTTGGATAGTGTTTCCTATTTTGGAAATGATCATGTTGTACCGTTTTTGCAATTACTTATATTGTGAGCTAATCCTAACCATTGTTTTTCCATGCAAAATATGGTGTTCTCCTATGTACATGGTGTTGTCATTTTAGTTTTTTTTTATCTGCATTTCATGATTAAACATTATAACATATGAAGGTTTTTATGGCTACATGTGGATCTAATTACTATTGAGGTTTTTGATTTTTTAATTGGATACAAATGATTCACCTCCCCTCTTAGTTTTCTTGTTCATTCAAAAATTGGTATTATAGCGAGGTTCCTTAGAGAAAATCTTGAATACTTGAGGTAGATCCAGGATGGAAAACAAGGACATCCCTATATTTGATGGTATAGACTATGAATTTTGGAATGCAAAGATGGAAGGCTATTTGATTTATCTTGGATTTGAAATTGCAAAGGTAGTGAAGGCTATATACACCATACTTGGAAATGGACCATGCAAAAGTGATGAAATCAAAGCTTATGAAATGGATGGTAAGGTGAGGTTTGTTCTTTTGACTATTCTTGCAGATATTGAATTAGTGAAAGTTATGGATCTGAAAAAACTACTAAAGAAGTTTGGGATAAGCTAGAAAGAATTTATGAAGGAAATGATAAGGTTAAACAAGCTACTTGTTACAAAATTTGAAGGAACAATTTGAGACTTTTTGAATGTCTGATGATGAAACAATCACAAGTTATATGCAAAGAGTTAATGAGCTAGTAAGTGTAATGAGAGGCCTTGGTTCATAAGTTAAAGAACCTAAAGTGGTAAAGAAAATTCTCATAACTCTTCCTGATTCTTATAGTGAAAAGGTTTCTACTATTAGGGAATTTGTATATTTTAATACTTACACTAGAGATCAATTGTTTGGAATACTAAATACACTTGAAATAAGAAAAAATGGTCCAAAAAATGGTGAAAAAGTGGAGACTACTTTCAAGATTGGAAAATCAAAAAAGGTTGAAAATTCAAATGGAGAAGACTTTGATGATGTGGAATCTAACTTTGTAAGAAGGATGAAAAAGGGCACCAATAAGTACAAGGTTAAATTACCTTTCAAGTGCTTCAGTTGTTGAAATATAGGTCACTATTATTCAAGATTTCCAAATAGAGTTGTGAATAGTAAGATTAAGGAGAACAAAGGTAAGATGATAAAGAAAGGCTACTATATTAGAGAAGATGCTGGTATTTTGATGATGAATCTGATTATGGAGATGCTGATGATAATGAATGCTTGCTTTTGGCTTTAAAAGATGAATCTATTTCTACTAACTCTAAAAGATGTGTGAAGGAAAATTCTCCAGAGAAGAAGGATAAGACTAAAGGTACCTTGGTATCTACTTTTCATGCTAGGAAAGAGAAGACCTATTGGGTTATTGATAGTGGCTGCTCAAATCACAAGACCAAAGACAAGACTAAGTTTGTTAAACTTGAAAAAAATGATGTAGGATTTTTTAAATTCAAAGATGATCTAGGTGCTAATATTTGTGGAATAGGTTCAATCAGTTTTGATGCCAAGCATAATACTTATGATGTTTACTATGTCAAGAGCTTAAGGCATAACCTTTTGAATGTTGGAAAATGCGTAGAAAAGAATACAACCTAATGTTTCAAGATGATGGATGTGATATCAAAAAAGGTTTTGGAATTGTAATTGTTGCTAGAAAGAGGACAGATGGAAATAGCTATTAGCTCAAGGGTGCTAGTGCTCGTTTCTTTATCACTCAGGTTAATGATAGCTAGTTAAGGCAGAAGAGGATGTGTCACATTAATTTTAATAATATGGTTAGAATCAGTTTAGGTCAAGTAGTGAGAGATCTTCCAAGGATTACAAAGCCTATCAATGATATTTGCAGAGATTATTAATTTAGAAAACAAACAAGAAGTAGTTTCAAAGGAAAGGAACAGTTTTCTACCAGATTGTTGGAATTGGTACATATAGACTTTTGTGGTCCCACAAGAGTGAGAATTCTTCAAGGCAACAGGTATTTTATGCTTTTGATTGATGATTATTCTAGAATTACATGGGCTACCTTTCTCAGAGATAAATTTGAAGCTCTAGATAAATTTAAAACATTTAAAGCTATGGTTGAAAATGAAATGGATTTGAAGATCAAATGTTTGAGGTCTGACAGAGGTGGAGAGTTCACCTCCAATGAATTTAACATGTTTTGTGAGATTAATGGAATAAAGAGGCACTTGTCTACCCCTAGGACTCATCAACATAATGGAGTAGTTGAAAGCAAAAAATAGGACTATTCAAGATGTCGCAAGAACTATGATGAGATAAGCTAACCTATTGGAAGTATACTGGATAGAAGCAATACATACTGTTATTTACCTAATAGAGTTCAAGTAAAAGCTAATAGCACAAAAAGTCCTTATGAGTTGTTGTATGGAAGGATCCCTATTGTAGAGTACTTTAGGGCGTTTCTAAGAAACTGTTATATCAAAAGAGATGATGAAAACTTAGGAAAGTTTGATGCAAGTCTAATGAAGGTATCTTCCTTGGATATTCTACTAAATTAAAGCTTACAGGTGTTACAACAAAAGGATAAGAAGGATCTTGTTGACAATGCAAGTGTCAAGGTTGATTAAGACTTGCAGAATTCAATTGTGATAGATGGATATGATTCAAATGAGCCTGATTGTGGAGAAGAAGAAAATTCTAAGGAAAAAGAAGTGCATAATGAAGAGGAAGAAGCTCTGAAAAAGACCCCTAAAACCCCTAAGTATGTGCAAAAAAATCATTCCAAAGAATAGATCATTGGAGAAAAAAATAAAGGTGTGTTGACAAGAAGAGATGTTGAGTAGGAGTTAAATCTTTGTTTACTTTCTAAAATTGAACCAAAAAAAATGATTAAAGTATGCAAAGATGAATATTGGATGAAGTAAATGGAAGAAGAAATTATGTAGATTGAGAAAAAATAGACTTGGGAACTGGTTCCTATACCTATAAATAAGAACATAATTGGAACTAAGTGGCTATTCAAAAACAAGCTAAATGAGAATGGATAAGTGGTGAGAAACAAGGCAAGGCCTATGTGTGAGGGTTACTCACAAGCTTAAGGAATAGAATTTGAGGAGACATTCTCCTCGGTGGCTAGAATGGAAGCAATCAAGATTCTTTTGGCATTTGAAACACATAAGGACTTTAAATTTTATTACATGGATGTAAAGTATGCTTTCTTGAATAGAGAATTGGAAGAATTCTACATGGAACAATGAAAAGGATTTCAATTATAAGAAAAAACTAACATGGTATGCATATTGAAGAAGGAATTGTATGGATTGAAGCAAGCTCCTAGAGCTTGGTATGCAAGGTTGGAAAGATATATGATACAACAAGGGTACCCCAGATAGTGATCTTTACTTTAAAGTTGAGAAAGATCAAATCTTGATAGTGGTTGTGTATGTTGATGACATAATTTTTGGAGGAAATGAAGGTATGTGTAAGAAATTTTTAGAAAAGATGTAGAAAGAGTTTGAGATGTCTATGTTTGGGGAGATGAATTTTTTCCTTGGGCTACAAATCAATCAAACAAATAAAGGAATATTCATTTCACAATCAAATTATGTTAAAGAAATATTGAAGAAGTTTGGAATGGATGACTCCAAACCAATATGTACTCCTATGGTTATTGGCTAAATACTGAGCAAGGATGATGAATCCCTTGAGGCTAATTAGAGAAAGTATAGATCTATGATTGGTGGACCACTATACCTAACTGCTAGTAGACCAAATATCATGTATGTAGTTTATCTTGTGGCTAGATTTCAAGAAGATCCTAAAGAAACAAATGTTGCAATAGTGAAGAGGATATTTAGATATTTGAAGGGAACTCTAGATTATGGCTTGTGGTATTCTAAAGATATTGATTTCACATTGAGTGCTGATATAGATGTAGATTGGGTTGGTTGTGTTGATGATAGGAAAAGTACTAGTGGTGGTGCATTCTTTCTTGGATGCAAATTGGTATCACAGTTGAGTAAGAAACAAGATTAAGTTTTTTTATCTACTGCAAAGGTTGAGTATATTGCAACAAAATCTTGTTGCATATAGGTGTTTTGGATGAGAGAAACACTGAAGGATATCAAAGTGGTGTATGATTAGCCTATTTCTATCTTTTGTGATAATACAAGTGTAAAATATATCAAAAAATCTAGTGTTGCATTCAAGGAAAAAGCATATATCAATTAGGCATCAACTTTTGAGAGAGAAGGTCGTGGAGATTGAAGTGAAGCTTGAATATGTACCTACAAAGGATTATATTGATAGCATATTCAATAAGTCTCTTCCTAAATATAATTTTGAGTATCTCTAGGAGAAGTTGAGGGTTATTTCACCTCCTTTCTTGAACTAGATGCATATGCAAATGCATCAGTCTAGTGGATCTATGAATTCATTATTTGTCTGGACTGATGTTGGTGGCTACCTCTCAAGGAGAGTAGGTAGTGACATTATTGTAGTATGGAATAGATGTTTTCATTATGTAGAGGTTGTTGGTTTGGTTGGTGTGTACTCCTAAGGGTGTGTATTTAGAGGAATTGTAAGTATCTTGGTTAATGTCAAAGAGGGAGAGAAATTCATGTGAAAGAAAAAGAGAGTCTATCTATATAGGGGGAGAGTGAAAAGGAGAAGAGAGAGTACAAGAATGTTGTTGTTGGAGTATAGGACCACTAAGAGGGGGGGTGAATCAATTGTCAAATGAGAAACTAGCTTCAAAAATTACACTAGTACAAAAACATCAATAAACTACTAAAAACTACTTATAAATGACTACAATTAGTCACGTGACCATTAGTAGTTTATTGCCAGTCATATATAATGCAACCAAATTGATGACTAAACCAATTTTAGTCATTTATTGGTTTTTTTGATTGATTGATTGATTTGGTAGTATATTTAGTCATTTATTTAGTGATTCATTGCTATGATTTGAACATTTCTTTAGTCACCTTTTTCCATTGATATATTTAGTCATTGATTTAGTCATTGATTGTTGTAATCTGGTCACTTATTTAGTCATTTTTTATTAATTGATATATTTAATTGGTCACTAATTTAGTTGTTGATTTAGTCATTGATTTCTATAATATGCTCACTTGTTTAGTAATTTTTTATTGACTGATATATTTATTCATTGATTGTTGTTAACTAGTCACTTATTTAGTCATTTTATTCATTGATTTTTGTGCATTAGTAGTGTATTTAGTAATTTTTCCACTGATTTCACTGGTCATATATCTAGTCATATTTATTCACTGTTCACTAATTTCTATCAATTGGTAGTATATTTAGTCTGTTTAATTATTAATTGAAGTCAATTAGTAGTATATTTACTCATTTTAATTAACTCATATTTGAGGATTTAAGCATAAAACACAAAAATACACATTAATTATCAATTGTACACAATAAGAAATCCATTGAGAAGGAAAAATTGGTGAGCTTTATTAATAAAAGAAAGGTGTTCTAGTTACAACTTTCAAATAGAGTATTACAATTGTTTTTTTCAGTCACAAGACTGAAAATTTGAGTTACAATATTGTAGAGAAATGACTACAAGAAAGAAACTTCTCCAAAAGAATTTTGCAATGATGGAAACATATGCTTGAAGCCCTTCAATGCAAGCACATGCCCCTTTCATCTCTTAACACTTTTACAACATGGGAAATCTTCCTAGAGCAAGTTGTCATGTGTAGGATCCAAGGAAAGTGTTGATCATGTCCCATATATGAAGCTCTCTCCTTCAACACAGTCAACAATAACCTAGCTATAATAGTTCCTCTTTATATACAATGTGCCATCTGATATGAGCAATAGGGTGTTTCCTTTTATACCATGAATGAAGTTGTGCCTCAATACAACAACAAAATTGATATTAGTCTCAATTTAAAAAGAATAAAAGTGCATTGTATATTGCAAGTTTACAAAAGAAAGTCCAAACATAGCAAAATGATAAATCAATTAAAAAATTGCAGCCTTATCAACAAATTCCTTAAACAAAGTGTTCAACATAGGCCTAAAATATGCATATTGAACCTTTGATTTCATAACCTTATTCAAAATTTAAAAAAGGTGATATGCTCATATTATAGAATGAAGTTGACATATTATAGAATGAAGCCTATCAACACTAAGCATATTGGAACAAAATGATCAATTGGAATTTCTTGGAAACCAAGCCCAAGAATGCCATCAGACTTGGACAAAAATAAATTTCAACCCTAGTTCATGTGTTGTCTCAGTAAATACCTACACCATTAAAGAATCCATTTATACATAAATTCCAAATTAAATTGATGAGAAAAGATCTTTGATATCCAACTAGGAAGCCTTAACATCCAAAATTACTAACATGATGTTTCACAAACAAGTTTCCCAACTATGACATCATCTTTACTTAAGAAATTGGATATTGATCCACTGCCATATTGAATCTCATAGGATTCTCCTTCAAAAACAAAAAATGATATATATTATTTTTTTACCAACTTCCTTAATATCCCCATGTAAGTAGACTAAACTAAGTGAGGTTGAGGGTTTGAAGTAGAGTACCATATTCTTGATATGTGCTTGACTTTGAGGACTTGTATCTTGAATGAAAATAGCAAGCTAGTTTGCACAATAAAATCATTGTTAATCATTGTTACAAAAACAACCACAAAATCCTATTTAATTAAAATAATTCTTCTAGATATTTTAGTTAATTTATAAGAGATCTAATTTCACTATCCAAATAGCCATCAATCTATTTACTATATATAATTTCCTAGAATTCAGAATTTGAATGTAATGAAACTAACCATAATTACCAAAGATTGACACCAAAATGTAGTACAAAATGAATTGTTTAAAAAAATGCCTCAAAGAGATGTCATGCCATGGAATGAAATGATATGATTGTAGAATGTGCACAAAATGTATTTTGCAAGGAAGGTCTCAAAATATTTGAATTAATGAAGCACTCTAGAACACCAACATTGTAAGATTTTCTTGTGTTCTAGATGCATGCAGTCATGCAAGTTTAGTGGATGAGGGTTGCACATACTTCACATGTCAATAACCCTTATTGCATTACATATATATTTTATCATTAGGTGTGCATGGTTGACCTTCATGCCCATGCTGGCTATCTTGAGGACACCCTAAATATTATTACTGAGATTCCAGTTAAACCTTTGGTTCCTATGGATCATATATGAATATAGACTGAGTATTCCAACAACATTGATTTTTTAGTTGGATCCTAAAAATGATGCAACTTATGTTCTTCTCTAAAACATCTATGTAGAAGTAGGTAGGTGTGGTGAGGTTCAAATAGTAAGGAGATCGATGTTAAAGATAGAGGAATTAAAAAGATACCTGCACGTAGTTGGATTGAATGGCATAAAATGGTACATACTTTTTTGTGTAGGAGATAGATCACATCCAAAAACATGGGAGATCTATGCAAAATTGGATAAATTAGCTTAGAAAATGAAGGTAGTATGGTATTTCTAGATTCAATACTTTTACTCAATGTTGTGGAATAAAAGAAAACTAATCATTTAACTTCCACCATAGTGAAAATTTATAAATTGCATTTGGTTTGTTAAATATGGCCCCTGGTATAACTACTAGAGTTGTTAAGAACCTTCGAGTATGGTTTTATTTTCACACTACATCTAAATTCATCTCCAAGATTGTTGCAAGAGAAATTGTTCTAAGAGATGTGAACCATTTCCATCATTTTAAACAAGGACAATGTTCTTGTGGAGAATATTGGTGATGCTAAATGAAACAATCTAAAAAGTAGGCTTACACTATAATAATGTGCACTACATCAAATATCCAGTAATAACGAAGGGACATCCATCAAAGCATAACAACAAGGATGTTAGAAACCAAGATCTAAAATGCAAACCAAAAAAACCTTGCATAGAAGAGAAAATCAAAAAAAGAAAGAGCTTTGAATAAAGATGTGCAAATATTAATTATTCAGGAATTCTTAATCACAAGATATGATTTTCTTTATAAAAGAAAAGATGCATAACTCTAATCTTATCTTGAGCAACAAGATAGCTCAACAAGATAAGGATGACAATAATTAACCTAGGAATTAAATATTACCTAAGTAAAGTTATGCAAGTGTAATTAAATATTAATTAAACTAACACCCCCCCATAAGTGCAACTTAGGGAGACTAAAAAAGTATGCACCTAAAACTAAGATGAATGCAAGAAAGCATGGATGAATGGGTTCCAACAACAAGGCCTAATTAGGTAACCAAGTACAAATGCAATAATGAGGTAGAAAAGGAAAACCCTGTGGGACAAAACCCTCCTACAATGAGATGACTATTGCAAAGAAGCACTGGAAGAACACTGTGGAGTAACACTCGAACCGCAATCCGACAAGCAAGGAAAGATACTTTTGTCTACAATTGAAATAAAAAATGGAATCATAACAATGTGACAGTAGACCTGATGCCACGAAACACTAGAAAACTCACAAACTGGAACAACCTTGGAATCTGTGAAGCAATAGTAGATGAGATGATGACATAATCTAGAAACTGTGTATCTCGATGTTGATGCCAAACTAAGACTAAAACTCTTCCATGGGAGAAAGTACCATAAAGACTCTAGAACATTAACCATAAAAACATGAATCCCAAATTGAGAAGGATCTGAACCAATGTGGATCAAGAAACATAAACTCCCAATTTGAAGTGTGAACCAATGAATCTGATATGTGTCAGGCTAGAGCAAGAATGTGGCCAAAAGAAACTAAGAAACCAGATATAACCCATGTGAGTTGTCAACAAATTAATATGGAGATGGAGATCAAAGTGCATGCACACTCTAATCAGATTATTATGCAAAAAACCCCCCTGATGGAACTTTATCTTAGTTCATTTGTTACAATAACCCAATGATTGTAAAAGGAGAGTATGCTTAACATGCATAAACAGAAAATAGAAATTGATATCAGATCTGTGTAGAGGAAAAAATCAGCTTTTCGATGCCGCAAAAATGACGAAAAAAGGATCACTGATTCAAAAGATATGCCCTCCAAAGCAAAATCTGAACATCTGAATTGAATAGGAAAAAAATCCCATCAAACAGAAAAATCTCTAAGAACAAACTACACCATCAGAAAATTGGGCTCGCCAGCTTTCCTGTGATATCTCATTTCAAAAATTTATCCTCTAGGATCAAAAGTTATGGCAAAATGAAAAAAAGGGCTATAAAATGGCAATTTAGGGTATGGGTGGGCTAACCAGGGACAAAAATTAAGCTCCTTCTATGCTAGCCCTTGTTCCTCCATATGACCAACATATTTAGAAACCTAGGAATTAACAAGATAAGGATGACAATAATTAACCTAGGAATTAAATATTACCTAAGTAAAGTTATGCAAGTGTAATTAAATATTAATTACACTAAAAAAGGATTTTTTATCATATGTTGTTGTTACAAGTGCCCTACTAGACATACATGAACATGTGGAAGCAATATACATGAGGCAAGCAAATTGTTTCAAAAAAATTCTTCACAGAAATGTGATATTTCTTTTTATATTTTAACCATGATACCACACCATTTTGGCATGATCCTTGTGGTGATGTAGGATGTTACTGCTACACCATACCATTATTCCTTGGCCTTTGCAGTAATCCAGGATGTTACTACTACATCCCATCATTATTGTTCGACCTTCGTTGTAATACGAGATGTTACCACTACATTGCATTGCATCTTCTTAGCTCTTGCGAGGATGTGGGAGAAGTATTTGAGTTACCACCATACTGCACATTTATTGCTCAGCCTTCATGGTAATGTGAGATGTTACCGCTACACCATATAATGTCTTCTTGGCTCTTGTAGTATGGTGGTATTATGAAACTTGTCATGACCATCTACTACCTTGACACAACAATCTTATGAAACTTGTCAATATTTATGGGTACCTTTTAAATTACATTCAGATCTATAAGGAAACTATCCTATAGGGATGACAATCCCAAGAAACATAACAATGGTTACACCAATAAATAGCTAACTAGAAACCATGAATTTTCAATGCATAATGGAGAATATATAGAGAGTTAAGTCAATGAGAAAAAATCCTCAGATAATTTTCATCAAAAGTATGATAATTTAAGAGTTCATAGTAGAAAATCAGATACCCTCAAAGACCTAATAGTCATAATAGACCTAGTGATAGCTTTCAGAGTCATAAGAATAAATTTATAAGAGAATAGATGCAAGAGCTTGAAAATACACTGAGATGGAAGGGCAGTTGGTAGAGTTGAAGAATCAAACCTCTAGTGAGAAGGCATGGAGAACAAAGTAATTTACATTCAAGAGCATCATGGCAGTTTCTCAGGTGACTATATTTGGGAAAAGAGGGAACTTAGTGACAACATTACCATCAAAGCAATAAGGATACTCAAAACCCTACCAAACCCTAGGGCCTTTTTCATCACCTTGTGGAGATCTAAAACATGCATGAAAATATTTCACAAAGATTAAAATCATCTCTATTTTTTATGATCACAAAAAGAAACAAAAATTTAGATTTACAAGTGATGAAAAGAAGTACATGGAAAGTATATTATGCTGATTTTTTAAAAAACTTAAGCATTAACTATCCAATACAATCTAACAAAATAAAAATATATGTAATGAAATATTATGATTAAGAAAATGATAATTCTAACAGTTATCTTAAGGTAGACAAAAAAAATTGTGCAAGTGAAAAATAACACCCTTAGATTATTTTGAACAAATAACATTTTCATTTACATCATTTTCAAGCAACACTATTTTAGATCTATCCAACTATACAAAAATAAAATCAAATCAAATCTACAACAATCTCAAAGAAATGAAGGTTTAAAAATCTAATATTTTAAGATCTATTCTTGGGTGTATCTTGTAAACTTCATAATAGAAGGATGGTTCATCACCTCATTTATACCTAGATGTGGAACTGCCTTTGTTGTTTCCATAGAATCGAAAATAGGCCTAACAAATGCTGGAAGAAATAACCCTATAAACATGCAAAAGGAAAAGCTAAATCAATAGTAATTTACTAATTATCATTCAAATTCTCTATAATCATTTTAAGTACTTGATACTATTGTACTTTAAAGATTTATAATATAAGGTTTAGCTATTCAAATAGCTTAAATAATTTTAAGTTATAAAACTGATAAATAGGCTTTAGCAATTAAAAAAAAGCCCACTTCTAAAAATGTTAATATCTTTATTGTATCTATTTACTATTGTTAGAGAGTTGCAAACTGTGAATTATCCTTTATCCTATAGGAATCAGAAAAGAAGAAAAATATCAAGTGGTGATTGAATCATAATAAATAGTCCAAAAATAGTGAAATTTACTGTCAAATGGTGACAAATATTTGTCCTCTAAGTCATTTACACATGGTGATTGAGAACATAGTGAGTAAGAAGTAAAAGAGTACTGGATCATAGCATTACAAAATGGTCATGAGTTATGCAATGGACTTCATTGTTCTTTTAATCACAAAGGAGATTGAGATAATAACCAAAATACTATTGTGCAGAGAGAATGTTCATGGAGTGCAAAATTCCTTACAAATAAATTACCACAACAGAGTTTGAGGTGAATTGAATCTACTATTTTATGATGATATGGATATGTTCTAACCTGCAGTTAATTGTTGTAGCATAACAAATAGGCTAAATAGTTTTTCATATACCATTGTTTCAAATTCTAAATTTTTATACCTTATTGTATGAGCAAATCACAGGGGGATTCTAGAATCTATACATAAGACACCATTGTTTTAAATTCAAAATTATTGGCTCTTTCACAATTGTTTACTTCATTTGTTTGATCTAAGACAACCTGCTATATAGTAGATGCTCTCAAAATCACAGTAAAATCCTTTATTCTAGGATGGTTGCTCTAAATCTTTCCCATCATAACAATGAACAAAAGAATCAGTCATTAAATTGAACTTTGCAAGAGTTTCATCAAATTCTACTTTTCCACTCTCTTTTCCATTCTTAATTTTATTCCCAGTTTCATCCATGAAGAACTTCCTTAGCCTATAGATCCTGTTGTTAGCCATAACTTTACCAGGTGTCGAGGATAGCTTCGATTTTTTACCCAAGCAACAATTGACAAAATTTGGCCTTTCTAGATGGAAGTTCTTCATGTTGTTATGATGGGAAAGATTCTAAATAGTCATCCCAAAATAAAGGATTTTACTATGATTTTGAGAGCATCTTCTATATAGTAGTTTGTCTTAGATCAAATAAATGAAGCAAACAATTATGAAAGAGCCAACAATTTTGAATTTGAAATAATGGTGTCTTATGTATAGACTCCCCCTATGATTTTCTCCTAGAATAAGGTATAGCAATTTAGAACTTGAATCTAAGGTATATGAACAACTATTTAGCCTATTTGTTATGCTACAACAATTAAATATAGGCTAGAACATATCCATATCAACATAAAATACTAAGTGCAATTCACCTCAAACTTTATTGTACCTGATTATGACAATACCTGAGCTTCTGGTGTTTCTAGACAAAACCTATAGTGGAAAAGTGTAGTCTCCATCTAAAGGAACCATCTTCGGAGCTCTTCCCTAAAATGAGGATTGAAAAAATTAGAAGAAAAGCAATACCATAATTCTAAAGTAACAATTTGTGTCAAACCAAATGTCATAAAGTATAATTAAAAAGAAAAATCCTTACAATTGGCCCTCAAATTGGACCAAGTAGATTTATGATTTTATCTTTAGAATGTAGGAACTTTCTCTGTCAAAGCTTCACGGCTTCAAATTAGATCAATAAAATTTAGGAACTTCCTCTATAGAAGATTCACTACCTCAAATCATATCTAAAATTGATCCAATAGATTTATGATATTATCTTTACAATGTACAAAATTTCTCTATCGAATATTAAAGATCTAAGGTTGGATCTCCAATTGGAAAAGAAAATTTATGATTTTATCTTTAGAAAAAAGGAACTTCCTCTGTCAGATATTCATAAACTCCTATAGTTAGGTTCTGCTTCCAACCAAAAACACTCAGAAGTGTTTCACACCTGCTCAAGGTACTCTCCAACCTGGTCATGACACTGATAGAAATCCATTTTTTCTTGAACCATCCATACTCAAACGTTGCATCACAATCTATTCTTCCTACACATAAAAATTCCACATATTAACCCCTTCTAAATAAAACTCAAAATCATCAGAAAACCATAATTAATAAATCATTTAGTTTCAGAAAGAATCCAATGTCATTTAGTATAAAAAAAAAGTTGTATAAATCATAAAACATCCATGAAGCAATCCATCCAATGATAAAATAAAAAATGTAAGGATTTGAGCAATATAAGTCCAAAGGGTTATGCTATAACAATAATGGAATCACCATAAGAGAACAATGAGGAACAAATTCTTATGACTATAATTATGTGATCCATAACTCTATTGGTCATGTGGCACAGTTGTGGTATAACAAATACAGGATGCATTCATGTATGACCCAAGTTCAATGTGGCTATGTTGTGATAGAAATGAACTCATATGAGAACAATTCAAGTAAAAATCAGTATCATCACAATTAGGTGTCAATCATCATTGGGTGCATTCAGGTTGACTCAAGTTTAACAAGTTACGATGTAATGATAGCATGATCCAAGAGCGATTACCTCTTGCTGCAATAAAGATCCTATAACTCTGGTTGATATGCAAAGAGGTTGTGTTAGATCAATTATGTAGTGCATTCAAGCACAAACCATGTTTAATGGGATATTCTAGAGAGTGATCAATATTTTCTAAACCTTATGGATTTTACTTAAAAGTGTACAACTTAAACTCCAAACCAAGTTTGTTACATACTTGAATGCAATCTTGGGTTACCACAAACTATAATAATGTGATCTACTAATAACCATTATGGAAAGTATAAAAGGAAGACCCGTGCTATATATGATATATTTCTATGATTAGGTTTACATACCTTAATGATCAAACACAAGCTTCCCACACACTCTAGGATACAATCCATGATCATACCACAACCCTGTCAAGATAGCTAATTTTCTAACCCATGATTTAAGGTTGTCTTTTAATACCAACAAAAGCATTGGTAAGAGTATGACTAGGGTACAAACCCTAGGCCTCTGTAGAAACATAAATAATAACTCTAGTAGATTAGTGAGGTTGCAATACCAGAAAGATTGAGACATTGTAGCCAATAACAAAATCTTGTAATCTAAAGATTGTAGCCAATAACAAGCACACTATGTAGCTCAGTGACATTTGTAAATGCAATCTTTGGTAAGAAGAATGATAGTCACTTGAGGTGTGATAGTCAAAAAGAGGTCAATAAGTGACAAGATAATATAGCTCAAACCTTGCATAGTAAAGTGGAGATTTTAACAATGAGTTTCCTTACCCCCTTGCTGACCTTAAGGTTTTTTCAAATGCTTTTGGAAGTGTTAGACAAGGAAAATACAATTAGGGAATGACTTTCCAAATGAAGTAATAGTGGTAAACATAGGTTCAATGTTTCTTCTTAGCCATTATATAATGGAGGTAGTGGATTGCATGTTTAGTAGTGTTTTGAGACCCATCAAAGATGGGAGAATACTGAATAATACCTTGTGGACTATGAAGTAGTGACAATAAGGTTGAAGGATCTTAAGACCCACAATACCATGAAATAATGAATCCCCTATAGTAAGTAAGTAGGCAGTCTATAGAGCATAGTTTGATTTTATAGAAGGATGCTCATGAAAGGAGTCTTAAAGTGACAGTGAGTGAGTTGTTTGAGATTGTAGCTGAGGATGCAATATCTAGTCTTAAAGGTAGTTAGCAAACTAGTAAATGTGCAAGAAAATAAAATCGTACATAGCAAAAAATTCACAATGTTATCTTGCATAATGCCTTGAATTTGAAGAAAAAAATATCATTGTATCTTGATGAAAGAGTGACCTTAATGATCAATCACTAGCAACCATGATTTTAAAACATTCTATTGTGCTTATGGAGGAAAAATTTCAAGCAAGGAAGTGAGTGGTGGTTTGGAACAGTGGTAGGTATGAAGGACTTGGTTTATATGCATACTATGCAATCTAGTTTAAGACAACATTATTGGAAGAGATTGAAGGTGGATTATGGAACTAAAGGGTTACCATGATAATGATTAAAGCAAAGAATGAGATCTATTTAAAAGCCATAGTCATGAAGATATTAAAGATGTCACATGAAAAAACCCTAGCAGCTAGAGTAATGAATATAGCGCCAAAGAGGACAGTATGTTAGGGAAGATTTAGGAGATCCCCACATTATCTAATCACAAAAAAATACATCATTTATTTATTTTTTTTAAATTAAAATAAATCATTCTAAACCCTATATAAGATACATTGATACTTCAAAAGCATTAGATCTATTTTTTTAAATTAAAATAAATTATTCTAAACCCTTAATAGGATACATTGATACTTCAAAAGCATTTGAATGAATTTGAGATTATTCAAATATATGTCAATTAAATACCTAGATTACAAACAGTAGTGTGAATAATGTAACCCTTGTTGAGAAGAGCAGGAATGAAATAAGCAACAATGAATCCTATGCCTCTTGTCACACACATCTCCTTACCATTCTCTGTCATTCTATATTAAAATACTTCTACATTTTGGCAGGCTAAGCCTGCAAATAATTTTTTGACAAAGGTTTTAGAGTATGTTTATTAAAATGAGAACTCCATTCTAGAAGACTACACCTAAAAATAAGATTTTGACAAAAGTTTTAGGGTATGTTTATTAAAGTTTTTGAGTATTTTGGTGGGCTATATTCTTGATTCCTTAAATGATTTATTCAAATGGATTGTGACTAAATAAATGACTAACTATTTAGTCATTTTTATTTGTGTGACTAAATAATTTTTAGTAAATGACCAAATTAGTCATTTATTTACTCATTTATAGTTGAGTTGCATAAAATGAGTAGAATTTAGTCATTTTTTGTTGTTGTGACTAAAAGTTTAAGTCGCCTATTCATTTATTTTCCAAATTCTACTAGTGTTAACTCACTTGATTATTTAAGGAGACCCATTGAAAAAACTTCAAACACTATAGTTACTGTATGTTGAGGGAGTCACAAAGATATGCAAATCAAAACATAACACTTGAAAAAAGATAATCAATCAAGCACAATATAACACACTACCAAGAGGAAACATAAACACAGGTTTTATGAATGGAAAACCCTAAAAGGGTGGAAAAGCACTTTGAAAATATGTTTCACTAAGCCTCACTGGCTAAAACCTTGTTGATTACAAATTGCATGCCTCACTGGAAATACTACAATCCTCACTGGCTACAATCTATGCCCCACTAACTACTCAACCTACCTCACTGGAAACCTAATATGCCTCACTAGCAAACCATCATGCCTCATTGGAAAATCACCATGCCTCACTAGCAAACAAACATCAATTCAAAAGAAATAAGCAAATCTCGTAGGGTTACTGTGTTTCTTGACAATTCTCTGCTCTATCTTTGCATTATCAAATCTACAAAATTCATCTCCCTTATTCACTCATATCACAACACTATTTTATCAAACTAAAATACAAACCACTTGTAACTTTATTCAAATCACACAATACTATGTAGAAGTGAATACATTTCATGAATCTCTTATATATTATTACTCAAATTCCTCTTCTCATCAAAGACAAACAAGAAATCAACCTAATGTTCATATGCATAAAGAATTCTCAACCTTTTCACCTTCCCTTGTCTGTAATATTCTTTAAATGCACATTCAACATTCTGTCTTTGTCATCTATGATCTTATTCAAATTACAATAATCATGAAATTTCATGAATACAATCACATAGTTTGACTATAACCTCATTTGGACAAACAAATAAAATACACAAGAATAACTCCCTATTATGAAATGACTATGAGACCTTAGTTACATTTACATTTGCACTTGTGGAGCATTATCATACACTATCCAACCTGACTTCAAAACTTATGATATCATTCTAATTACACAAGGTTGTGTAAAACAAAACACAAGGAATTATATAACCTATTTACACTTTGTTCCATTCTCTGTGAAAACCTTGACACAATCATAGTTTCATTTCAATCAACAAAAAATTCTCACATAATCTATGCAATCATATAACCCTTTCATGTTCTGTTATTCAAATATTCCTCTATCTATACATTCATGATAAAAGCATGATAACATAATCTTCAAAATCCTCTCACCAATCCCGAACCATAGTTTGTATCCAAAAAGAACTAGTAGATCTCTACATCCCATCATTGCAAAAAAATTAACAAACTGTGCATAATTGAATACTAAAAGCTATGACACTTCACATTCCCATCAAAGTGCAAAATATGGAAATAACTGTTCTTATATTTAAATGAGGACCCCTGATCATTTAACACCCACCAACACATAATTGAATAACAACCTTTGATTTTTCTTTGAGGGCTAGATTATAAACTCTTAACCTATATCATAACATCTCCAAGTTCCTTCACAAAATGATAGTCATTCCAAAACTCTCAAATGGAGATATTTACTAAGGAAAAAATCATCAAATGGGGATAGGTGTAAAAACCAAAGTCTTAACATAACCAAAATTCCATTCATTAGCTTGAATAACTAATGTTCCAACTTTGAATAAGTGTTTTTAATCAAAAGACAATCACATGATTCTTCATCAAAAACCATCATTGAAGTTGTTAAAGACAATGTAATAATAAGTCACTTTCTAGGTCTATAGAAAATGTCTTAGTGACTTAAGCAACTCCCAATCCATAACAATAAATCACCTTCAAAATATAAGTATGAAGGACTTTTATTGGAAATCACCATTAGCCCTAAACCCTAGATCTTTAGGGTTTTAGAAAATACCTTTGAAACATGAAGAGTGTTTGAATTAAACCTTAGACTGAGCTTTTCAGTGGTATTTAAATGTCCATAGAACCCACTTGAAATATTTCCTTTGACATGAACAAACTTTGATAGCAATAACCTTGTCATGAGGCAATAACCCTTGAACACCTTTGCAGTGATCATCAACCAACAAACTACTCCAACCTTTGTATCAACCTTTGTTAAACCTTTGCATACTACTTCAAACTTTATATCACAATGATCATCAACAAAGCACCTTTGACATCAATGAAAAACAACGCCAATGCCAAGAAAACTCCCCCTTTGGCATTGATGTCAACATATAAAACTTTGCATCCTTGTTCGCCATTATCAATTTGTTGTTCTCCTCGTTTGAGAACAATGAAAAAGGGATACTAACTCCCCCTATCAATAATAGACCATACAAAGTGCTCTCAAGAGGCATTGAGCAAAGCTATACTCCATTTTGTAATCAAAAAGAGATTCACTAAGAAGTTATACATTATCTATTGGAAAGTGACAAATGATACATACCATTGACATGTGTCCAAGAAATTGAGGAACCACTGACTATCACAAGACTTTGCACTCAAACTAAAAGCTCCCCTTGTGAAGAAAATTTAATGAAGACTCCATTATGCACTGTAATTGACTCCACTATTCATTGTGCAATTTGCAAGCCTGTGCAATCATTATACACACTGGGAATGATGAAGTTATGTAAAGAATTTTTCAATCTAATGAATACACTCATCTTTGAATGAGATTTTTCCTCATCTGAGCATAATATCACAGTCAAGAAGAAGCATTATATTAGAAAACATTATCTATATTATCATCTTGGCCATACATATCATTGAATGCATAACACCATTATGAATGCACTAACATACTATGAAGGAGAGTAGGAAAAAATAGTACTATCAAAGCATCACCAAAACATAAGACAAGCATTGATACTACTATCATTTTTCTACCACACTGTCAAATATCACTATGTTTAGTAAGCAATTGATCATTATGTTCAACAAGGTTTGAAAGAGATCATTTTGCAAGATCATCAAGAACACTATGCAAAGTACTCCACTATGCTGATTCGCAAGATCATACTCCACTTTTCCTCTTTCTTAAATTCATCAAGTATTCTTGTCATAAAATAAACACTATGTTTCAAGAGTTACACTGTCATTTACTAGATTATCATTCATTTCATTAAGAGGTGCAAGAATTAGATGGCACTATCATCAAACAAAAAAACTTCCACTATTAGTAAGATCATGGGTTGCAAGTACACTATCCAAGCAACTAACTGTTGGAATTGTGTGCCTCAATCCCATAGGCTGAAACTTCATGTGAGAAATTTTGGTGAGACTGAGGAGATGTCTGGCCAACCTACTAGTTGATCCTAACTATCTCTATGACCTCATGAATGTCTTGGTGATCGGCATCTGAAACCTTTGGTGTAACCTTGGACTATCAGAATGATGTCTTGGCGATGATAGAAAGTCTTGTCAATATCAGCATGACCTTTGGTCTGTCTAGCCGATGTGATAATTGGTATGACTTTCTCTTATTGCCAGGAAGTCTTGGCGACTGGGAGATATCTAGCTGACAATTGGTGTCTATCGGATATCGGGGAGACTTGGCGGAAAGGGTAATGTTTCTATATGAGGTCTTACCGATATGAATGTCTCACCAATCATTGTCTTCTAGGTCCTTGGTATGACATGCTCGCTTGGTGTGAGGTCTTGGCGAAAGAAAAATGTCTTTCCGACTGACAGGTGCTTCGGGGTAACAAAAGGGGTTCGCTATGACCTCTTGGTGACAGTGGTAAGTTTGGCCGACAAAGCCACATGTGATCGGGTGTTTTCGGTGAGACTCCTAGTGAATGGAGTCATCAGAGAAACACAAGGACTTTAGTATAAAGTCTTAGTGAATGTGGAATGTTTTGGCGACTCGGTATGACATGGTGTGCTCAGTGTGATGTCTTACCGACTGTCGGCCACTTCGGTGTGACTTGTGAGCTTCAGTGTGATGTCTTGGCAAAAGGCGATTGTCTCACTGAATGGAAAGCTGAGGTCGGTATGACTTGAAGAGTTTGTAGTAACATCTTAGAAAAAGTGATATGTCTTGCCGACTGGGATGTTTTGGTATGACATGAAGAGCTCATTATGAAGTCTTGGTGAAGAGTGATTGTCTTCCCGATGGGAATCCTAATGTCAGTATGACCTCTCAGTGAAAGTGATAAGTCTTTTTGACTGTAGGACATTTCAGAGTGACCTTTAAACATCTATATGATGTCTCATCGAATGGCGAGTTTCTCACCAATGAGAATGTTGAGGTTGATGTGACTTGGGAACTTTGGTATGATGTCTTGGCGACAAGGGGAAGTTTGAGAGATAGCTTTCTAGACTCGGTATAATGTCTTGCCGATAGTAAAGACTCTTGGTGATAACGATAGATGGGCTCTGTGGAATTGGGGACACACGGTTAGTGTCTCATCGATATGCGACATAGGTTGAATGCCCTTGACCATTTGAAGTTTGTCCTACATGGTGTGACCTCAATGGATTATCTTCTATGCAAGGAAGTGGAAACATCTACAATGCTGAGCTGGATGATTCATTAGTTGTGATCCGATAGTTGGAAACAAACCAATTCACAGAGGCTATTGAGAACAGATGTATATTTTATATGCATTGTACATTATGTACATGGAGGGAATGCAGAGAGCTGAAGAGAAGAAGAGAAAGAGCCGAGTGGCTGGCTCATGAGGCCAAAGCAGAGGCAGGGTTATGCTATCAAATTCTCTCCTGTGTACTGAGTGATCAGTTGCTACTAGTTGTATCCAGAATGAACAAAATTTAATCTTTGAAAAGGCTACGAGCCTGAAGTTGTATTGTAACCATTTGTTGTTGAATAATACAATGGCTCGATCTTTGGAGTGTGGGGTTTTTTATCCGAAAGGATTTTCCCCACGTAAATTTGTTTGTTCTATTTTTTGTCTCATCTTTCATGTCTTTTGGTTCTTGTAGTAGAATCTGTTAATGCATGATGTTGAATTTACATGTGCTTCTCTCAGAAGGATCAATGTGGGAAATAAACTGTGTCTATTTCTACATTAGGACATACTTGTATGTGTCTTTGTGGCAACATAATCAAAATGAGAGTTACTGAAGGCGCTACTGTTCTTGGAGGTTACTCTGAGATGCCCCCAGAACCTGATATTTTCCCTAACAAGTGGTATCAGAGCCATCTTTGGGTTGATGGTTCTAGGTATTTCTCCTATGAAGGTTTCTTAGCTTGTTTGGCTAAAGGAAATCTGGAGGAATGGACTGATTTATTAATCCTTTAGTGAGTGGAAATCTTGTGATGTTCATAGAAAACACGCAACTTGAAGGATGGTGGAGATGGAAAAGGGAGTTGATCATGTTGTTTTGTTGTGATCTGTGTCTCCTAGTTGGTAGTGGTATAACCTTTGGTGTATGAGGTGGATTTCTTTTCTCCGTGGTTGTGTAGCAGTAAAGCTTTCATATTGGGTGTCTGTGAAAGAGGCTCCTTGATGATATGGAGAAGCCTAGGTTGTTTCTCAGCCATGGAAGAGAGTGCTTATGCTAGGTGGTGTTTCCTGTTGTTGGAAGGCATGGTTTCCTATTAACCTCAAATACATAAAGGCTATGGAGTAAAACATTAGATGATTTGCAAGCTTCTAAAATAGCCTTTCTCTCTATCTCGGATGCATGTACATGTTGGTTTAGATTTGGCCTGAAAGAGTCCTGGTTTTTTCTAAACTATTGTTTCCTTTTTTAAGGATTTTTTGTACTTGCATGGCTTAGTGGTTTTGTAGGTTTTACATGGTTAAGCAAAACTTGTGGTGATGTGGAGTTGCTATTAAGCTATTTTCTAGAGCCTAGCTTTTGGGGTGTTGTTGGATGAGATAGTTGCAGTTCTGCATGCATTCTTTGTGCATGGTTTGAGAAGGTGTGTTTTCTTCTCTGCATGGGAGTATTGGTATGTGATTTTTCACTCAATATTCTTGTGGTGATGTTTGTGTGTTCCTTGATTATGGTGCTCATTGTGGACATGATTGGAAAATTAAATCTGGAGTGATCTAGTGTTTGAGTCATGTTGTCTACATGGTTGTTCTCTTTGAAATCTTAGTGTTGCAGTTTCCAATGCGATGACGGGTTTGCATGTTCGATGTTTGTGATCTACGAGTTATACGGTTGGTGGATTAGCTACCCATTGGCTACAGTGTAATAACTTGGATGTGGACTATCTTTATCCACAAGGTTGATTCTTTGCATGTGCAGTCTTGTTAGTTGGCCTTGTCCGCGGTCACTTGTGCATTGGTGTGATTGTTATGAGATCAGAGGATGAATATTGTTGAGTACCTAAATATTCGGTTATGGGAACCTAAAGTAGGTATTAATTATGCTTGGAGAGCTCGGATGTCACGTTTGAGTGGGAGCTTTAGCAGTGACTGTGGGTTCATCACATGGTGGTGAATGGTCTTCTTTAGTGTTGCAGATGCTTCAAGGGGGAGCTTTTAGATCCTATTGTTGCAGAAGGCCTCTTTTGCATTTGCATGGAAATTATTTGAAGATGTGCAACATCTTGGATCCATGGAGGATGCTTGGAGCCTTTGGATGAGGGGTTGGTGGTGCTTGATAGGTGATGTTGGTTTTTAGTTTATTTTCTTTATGTCATGGTATACTCTTGTTTGTGTACTAGATTTTTGGCATTGTGCATTATACTTGAGACTATGGTGAAGTCACTTGAAGCATGGTATCTCCTAAGGGGATATGTAGATCATGGTGTCATGATAAGTTCCTGATTCAGCTGACTGGAGCTTTGACAGTGGTCTAGTAATTCATTGTGTATTGGGTGCTTTGATTATTTTCTTGATACTTCATGATAGTGCAGTAATGCAGTTGAAGTTTAGCATGAGATGATTAGTTTTTAGTACTCAAGGATACATGGAGAATAAGGTGAGGCTATCTTTCTCTTATATGAGAGGTGTTGTTGATTGGTATTCTGGATGAAGTTTTTCAGTAGAAAGTCCAAGAAGCCTACACCTTGGTTGAACGTGAGTTCAATAAGAGACCTATGAGGAGATTGCTCTTAGACCAGTCATGATGACTTGTATATCTTGAAGAAGTATTCTTGTTCCCCCTCTTGGTCTACTCAACAGTTTATCTGAGAGGTATTTGGCCCATTATATTTTTCAGATGTGTTTTATGTTCACTTTCATGATATGGATCTTGAATTATTGTTTAATGGTTCTGGAGGATTCATAGTGGAAGATGTACATCTTGTTTCATCTCCTTGAGCTTTTGTTTTATTTACTAATGAGAATTGGTAGGAGATGATGTATGGGCTGATTTCTTGAAATGGGGAATGAAGTAGCTTGATTTTCTTTTGGGATGAGAAGGAGATCATTCTTGGCATAGCTAGCTATTAGAAGTGTATGTAGGAGGATGTTCTACAAGAAGATGATGTGCAGAGTTTCTCTCTGTGGCCATGAAGGTTTATGGTGAGAGAAATGTTTCCTGTAACAGTTTGTTGCAGGTTGTGCATGTCATTGTGGATATTTTCTTGGTACTGCATGGTTACATTTTCTATATGTTGTAATTGGTAGACTTGTGATGCCCTTTGATCTTTCAGATTTGGATTACTCAGGAAGTGGTAGTTCTTGTATGTGTCTTCTCTTCTTTGACTAGCATAAGTTTGACTGGCACTTGTAGCTTGTATCTGTTGTTAATGAGTTGGATATGTTATGGCATAAGTTTACTAATGTTGATACCTTTGAGGTATGTGAGATTAGATGGAATAGCACGAGTTGTGGGTGCTATTTTTCAGTTGCGTGGGTTTATTAGTTGGATGGAAGCAGTCAATTCGATTGTTGTTCTAACTAGTGTTTTTTGTCTAGTTTCTGGAGAATGAATTCACTATTGTGTTTTGTTTAAATCTTTGAAGTTGATATTGCTTATGTATAGCTTTTGAGCATAGTGAAGTGGTAGTAGTATCTTGTTGGTGATATCACTGGGATCTTTTGCTTGTGTTCGTTGGAATGGTGCTTATTGACCTTGGCTTGTATCTTTCTTCCACATGTGCCATGTTGGAAGATAACAAGCATTGTTGCCTGAATGGTGGACATCTTGGATGTTGGAGCAAAATTCTTAATGGACACATGAGAGCATGTTTGAGGTCTATGTGGTTTTCCAGGAAGGCTATGATCGGTTGCATTTCTATTGTGTTGTTGAACAGTGAGTTGCAGTTGGATGCCTGGTCTTTGTTGCAGATTGTCCGATGGACTGTTATTTGCGGAATTTTGTTAATCAGGTGTCTTGAGTATTGCGGGGTCTAAACTGGTGGAGCTAGTGTGATCCTAGTTTCTGGTTGCTTTGGAGGTGCCTGTGTGATCTTCATCAAGTTGGAGATTGTTGGAATTGTGTGCCTCAATCCCATAGGCTAAAAATTCATGTGAGAAATTTCGGTGAGACTAAGGAGATGTCTGGCCGATCTGCTAGTTGATCCTGACTATCACTGTGACCTCCTAAATGTCTTGATGATAAACATCTAAAACCTTCGACATAACCTTGGACTATCGGAATGATGTCTCGGAGATGATACGGAGTATTGCCGATATCGGCATGACCTTTGGTCTATCTAGACAATGTGATAATTGGTATGACTTGCTCCTATTGGTAGGAAGTCTTGGCGACTGGGAGATGTCTAGCCAATAGTTGGTGTCAATCGAATATCAGGGAGACTTGGCTGAAAGGGTTATGTTTTGATATGAGGTTTTATCGATATGAATGTCTCACTGATCATTGTCTTCTAGGTCCTCAGTATGACATGCTCGCTCGGTGTGAGCTCTTGGAAAAAGACAAATGTCTTGCTGACTAATAGGTGCTTCGGGGTAACAAAAGGGGTTTGCTATGACCTCTTGGAAATAGCAGTAAGTCTGGCCAAAAAAACCACATATGATTGGGTGTTTTCAGTGAGACTCCTAGCAAATGGAGTCATCAAAGAAACACAAGGACTTCGGTATGAAGTCTTAGCGAATGTGGAATGTCTTGCCGAATCGGTATGACATGGTGTGCTCGGTGTGATGTCTTGCTGAAAGATGAATGTCTTACCAACTATTGGGCACTTCGGTGTGATGTCTTGACGAAAGGTGATTGTCTCACCGAATGGAAAGATGAGGTCAGTATGACTTGAAGACTTCAAAGTAACATCTCAGCAAAAGCGATATGTCTTGCTGACTGGGATGTTTCAGTATAACATGAATAGCTCATTATGAAGTCTTGGCGAAGAGTGATTTTTTTGTCAATGGGAACCTTTATGTCAGTATGACCTCTCAGTGAAAGCGGTAAGTCTTGCTGATTGTTGGACATTTCAGAGTGAACTTTAAACATCAGTATGATGTCTCATTGAATGGCGAGTGTCT
>VDFB02090451.1:0-12403 GCA_007258455.2 Sequoia sempervirens
TATTTTTCTCTTTTTATAATTTTTTGTATTTTTCTATCACCAAGATGCCTGTTTGCTAGGTTTTCATCAAGGTGACCATTTTCCCATGCACTAGTTGATTCAGGTATATAATTTCCTGAGATGGAGATTGTTGATAGGTTCATCGAACAAATCCCCTTCAGGTGTAGATAACTGATAGGCTCTAGATCCATAGACTGATATGACAAGAAAGGGAGCTAGCCAGTTAGGTTCAAATTTCCCTTTCTTTTCTCTGTCTTATTGATTTTGAGGGTTTTCCTTTAGGACCAAGTCACCAACTTGAAATACTCTAGGTTTTACCCTGTGATTATAGCTTCTGGACATTCTTTGTTGATATGCCTTCAAATGGTTCACAACTTGTTGACGACATTCATCCAACAGTTCTAGCTCTTGAAGTCTAGACACTATATAATCCTCATTTGAAATAATTCCCTTTAGTGACACATAGAGTGATGGTATCTCAACCTCAATAGATAGTATGGCCTCTGATCCATATACCAAGGCATGAGGTGTAGCTCCTGTAGGTATTCTGATGTTGGTTCGGTATGCCCAAAGAGCAAGATTTAATTGAACATTCCAATCACGTCTAACATTGTTGACAATCTTCTTTAGGATTTTTAGAATAGTTTTGTTTGAGGCCTCTGCTTGGCCATTTCCTTGAGGATAGTATGGTGTTGAAAAATGATGTTGGATATGAAACCTCTCATATAGTTCATGAACATCCTGATTCTTAAAAGGTCTACCATTGTCTATGACAATAGACTGAGGGATACCATATTGATAGATGAGGTAATTCAATATGAAAGAAGAAATTTGTTATCTAGTGATTGTTGTCAAGGGAACAACTTCTATCCATTTTGTAAAGTATTCTATAGCTATGATTATAAATTTGTGTCCATTGGATGATGATAGATTAATCTTTCCCACTAGGTCCAATCCCCACTAATAAAAAGGTCATGTTGAAGTGAACAGTTGTAATTCTTGCATTGGTGCATGGATTTGGTTGCCGTGGATTTGACATTTCTGCCACTTTTTAACAAGCTGAAAGGACTTCTCCATATTCAACCAGTAATACACCAAACAAAGGAGTTTCTTCGCTAGGGTTAGTCCACTTGAATGAGTTCCATAAATACCTTCATGAACCTCACGTAAAGTTGTCTCAGAATCCTTAT
This sequence comes from Sequoia sempervirens, assembly GCA_007258455.2. Classification (NCBI taxonomy): domain Eukaryota; kingdom Viridiplantae; phylum Streptophyta; class Pinopsida; order Cupressales; family Cupressaceae; genus Sequoia; species Sequoia sempervirens. The sequence continues at coordinate 1,191 of VDFB02090451.1, forward strand.
GTTCTAGACACCGAAGGAGAGTACCATCTAGACCTCGACAGTAAAGTATGTCAGCAATTAAAGTATGTCATGTGGTTTGGTGAAGGAAGTTGCATTTCTAGTTTTTGGAAAGATCGGGAGTAAGGTTATCGATAAACATAGGTATTTCCATAAATTAAGGATTCAACATTAACTAAATGGAATATGGTTTGAGATTTAGGATTATCATAAGCAGGGTTAGACACTTGTTCCACCATAAACTCATAATGACCTCACTTTTTTGGTATTCGTAAGAGAGAAGCAATTGTCGCCATGGCATCAACAACTTTGTTTTTTGCCCTTGGAATCTATTCAAACTTGACAGCTACAAAGTAATTTTTGAAATCATCTACCATTTTCTTATATGACATCAAATTCTCATCTTTGGTTTGATATTCATCATTTACTTGATAAATGACTAGTTGTGAATCTCCATATACTTGTAGCTTTGTGATCTTCCATTCAACTGCCACTTTGATGCCAATGATTAATGCCTCATATTCAGCTGCATTATTTGTACATGGAAACATGAGTCTATAGGACTTTGGGATGGTATGTCCTTGAGGTGTAACAAAAAAATTCCCACACCTAACCCATGTTGTGTGTAGGACCCATAAAAAAAAGCCTCCATTGTTGTGTTATCATTGTAAGAATGTCCGCATCAAGAAACTCAATGTTCATTGGACGATCATTTGGTAATGGAGCTTCAATAACTGATCAGCTATCACTTGACCCTTGATGGCTCTTTGATCCACATACTAGATATCAAATTCACTCAAGATCATGACCCACTTGGCTAGTCTTCCTGTTAGAGCAACCTTGCTGAGTAAATACTTTAACAGATCAATCTTCGCTATGAGTTTGACTATGTGGGTTAACATGTAATGCCACAATTGTTGGGTAGAAAATACCACCACCAAACAAGCTTTTTCAATGAAGGTGTAATTTATCTCATAACCATTCAGAGTCCTACTGATATAATAGATAGCATGTTCCTTTCTCACAGGATCTCCCTGTGCTAATTAAGCACCCAAATAAATCTCAGTAGTTGCAATGTATAGTAATAATGGTCTATCTTTTGTAGGTGGAATTAGTATGGGTGGTGACATCAGATATTTATTTATTTGATTGAAATTTGTTTCACACCCTTGATCTCATTTGAAAAAGACATTCTTATGTAGCAAATGATTGAATGGATGAATTTTGTCTACTAATTGGGAGATAAATCTCCTGATTGATTGTAGCCTTCCCTGTAGAGATCATAGTTTACTGATATTCTTTGGTTGCTGCATTTCCATTATGGCCTTAACCTTGGCAAAATCCACTTTGATACCCTTCTATTAAACTATGTACCCTAGAAGCTTTGTTGATGTAACATCAAACACACATTTCTTAGGATTTAATATGACATTGAACTTCTCTAATTTGGTAAATATTTTATCCAGAATCTCTAAATGTCCTTCTCTGGTATATGAATTTACTAATATATCATCCACGTAATCTTCCATAAAGGTATGCATCATGTCATGGAAAATGGTGGTCATTGCTCGCTGATATGTAGCTCTTGCGTTTTTCAAACCAAAAAGAATGACATTCTAGCAAAATGTTCCCCATGGACACATGAATGCTATCTTCTCCTGATCTTTTGGTGCTATCTTGATTTGGTTGTAACCTGAGAAGCCATCCATTAGTGATAACATGGCATGTCTAGCTATTAAGTCAATAATAACGTTAATGTTTGGAAAAGGAAAATCATCCTTTGGACATGCCTTGTTGAGATCTTTGAAGTCAGTACATATTCTGATACTATTATCCAGTTTAGAAATAGGTACAATATTAGAAATCCATTCAGTGTAATCAATATATCTGATGAATCCTGCATCTAACAACTTTTTTAGCTCAACCTTTACCAACAAGGTGATATGCAGATGTATTTTCCTTAGTTTTTGTTTCAAAGGTTTTATTCTAGATGGTAGAGATAAATGATGCATTAGAAGATTTGGGTTGAAACCTAGCATATCAGAGTAAGACCAAGCAAAGTTAATGTGTCTTTCTTCAAAGAACTTGGTGAATTCAGGGTTTTCTTGTTCAGTCATAGATGCTGCCAGATGTAGAGTCTTTGCTCATTGTATTGTGCCAATATTGATAGACTGTGTAGGCTCCACCAATATTGATGATATTTCAAGATAGTGTTCTAGAAGGGTGTAAAAACTCCCATCTTTTGGTGCCTTAGAGAGGTTTTCACCAGCAGATGCATTCTTTATTTTTACTTTTTTGAGATCTAATGCTGCCATTAAATGGTTTTCACCATTAGATCCATTATTCCTTTTTTCAAATTTTCAACTAAAAGATTTGACACCCTCTTGACCCAAAGCGTTGTTATGAGAATTATGATTAGAACTTGTGTTAGGTTCGTCACAACAAAGGAAATTTACGATAGCATCATCATTCACAAAGATAGGAATATTGATAGGTTTAGTTTGTTCCTAGTTGATAAGTTCAAGATGCATTAAGGGTAAAAGGTCATCAGATTGGCTAAGGTCAATGGTAGTAAGGGTTTTGATAGAAATGTTGTCAAAGTTGTCACTAGTGATTTCAAGGTCTATGATATTACTCTCATCCAATTCATCTATCTCACTCGATATCTATCCATCCTCACTTGAGTCATTGATATTTTGTGATCCAAATACAAGGGGTCTAGTCCCTGGGCTGTGTCCCTCCTCACATGTGGGTTTATACTCTTTTATGAAATTAATTGGTATGTCCTTGTATGATGCTTCTAATAAAGAATCCCACTCATACTCATTAGAATATGTTTCAGAGCTATCCCGCATTTGAAGGATTCTTTCAACAACTCTATGAGTGTTTTCTTCTTTTGTTTCCCCTATATAACCCAATCTTGTTTTGTCTTTTGACTAAAGTGTGAGAGGTTGAATGGGTTCTACAATGCCCTCTTTTCTTCTACCAATAGGTCCTTGTCCTTCATACCCTATTTTCTCTAATATTGTTTTTCCCTTTTCATATTGATCTGTCTTTATGCTAATAGTTGCCGATGTAGATGCTTCCTCATCTTTGTAGAGCCAATTGAGGATGACCTTATCTTCAGATTCATCTTCTAAAGTACCTAACTTTACAAATCTATCATCCAAAACTATGGTAGGTTGTGATGGTTGTTTTGTTAATGTCGATGGTTGTCCATATGATCTTGGAGATGGTAGCAGCTATGAAAGACATAGAGATTTCCCAATGGAATACTCCCCCATGCCTTTGTCTATTAACTTGATCTTTTCTTTGAATTTTTGTGATAGAGATTCTAGTTGATCTTCATTGTTTGATGGAGTAGAATCAACAATATTTGTATCTTTTGACTGATCATTTTTCTCAACCCATTTAGATAGCATGTTTAGTTTCCTTTCACTATTGGATGAAATAGAAGTGTTTACTTCCTTATTCTGGGGCACAAAAGTATCTTGAGCTTAAGCATGCTACAATATTGGGGATTGTTGTAGTAAGCAGAAATAGTGATTTCTTGTCTATTGACATGAAACTTTAAGAATTGATGATAAGTTGAAGGTACTGCTTTCATTTCATGAATCCAGGGACATCCCAAGAGTATATTATAAGTCAGCTCTTTGTCTAACACTTACCAAACTATATTCTTCACAATTGGTCCCACTTGAATAGGAAACACAATCAATCCTTTGAAGGATCTCTCTTCTTCGTCATATGCTTTTATTGTGATTTTCCTTTTGGAATCAATAGCATTATTAGAATATCCTAGTGCATGGATCAATTTCAAAGTGAAAATGTTTAAACCAACTCCACCATCTATTAAGACACGTTTTACTCAGTGTTTGTGGATTAAGAATTCGATGTGAAGTGAGGAATTGTGTAGATGAGTAAGTGATATGTCATCTTGTTCAGAGAATGATAGGAAGTGAGGCATGGTTAAGTATCCCACCATAGCCTAGAATTGGAAAACATCCAGATTATTGGGTACTATGGTGGCCACAAGAGCTTGTTCCAAAACTTCCTTATGAGATGGTGAGATTTTAAGGAGTTCTAAAATTGATATTTGTGCTAGTATTTTCTACATTTGGTTGAATATGTTGTACTTATTTGAAGGAGCATCAATGGTTTTAGATGAAACTCTTTTCAATATTACCTTGGATTTCCCCCTTGTTGTTTCATTGATTGGTTGGTAATCTTGGTTTTCCTTGATTTTTATGACATTAATCTGATTGTTTGATGGGACCATGTTTGGGATTAGATTTAATGGTATGATGTATTTGATTCCAACATTATCAATTTGATTATTAGTGGCACCATTATTTTCAATCATAGAAATACAAAGAATAGTGTTGTCATAAATGTAGTTTACATTTTTACCTTTACTATTTGCAGAAGAAGATTTTCCTTTTTCATAATTTGGTAAAGTATTTTTAAATGCACTATGATCATTGTTCCTTTGATGTCTTTCTATGAATACTTTCTTGTTGTCAATCAAATATTGTACTATATTTTTCAACTACATACAATCATTCATTTTATGTCCTTTGTTTTTATGAAAGTCACAAAAATCTACATCATTCCAGAAAGATGGCTTGACTCTTGGTTTCCAATTTCTTGCTTCAGGTAATGTGATAAGTCCATGTGTAAGAAGTTCTCTCATTGTTGATTCTAGTGTTTGTCCCAACAGTGTAAATATTCTTCGATTTGATGGTTTTTGACATGATTGTGGTTTAGATTCTCCATTGTTCGGATTATTGTTTTGATTGACACTTTGATTCATGTTTTGGTCATTGTTTTGATTGGTCTTTGCAGTTGTTTCTATCAAGTTAAATACTTGTTTTGCATTTTGTGTTTCATTTGCAACATCATTGTTACCAGTATTTCTATTATTTTGCCAAAACTTTGGTTTATCATTGTTATTGTAGTGATTCAAGGAGTTTGTATTATTTGATCCTTCATTGTAGTGTTTTATCACCTCTTTTATAACCAAGGATTCTTCGATCTTGATCCCGTTTTCAATTACTTTCTCAAATGTAGGGGGGAATTGTAGTTCAAGCCTGTAGCTCATATCATCAATTAGGTTGTCAATGAATAGTTCCATCTTTTCCTCTTTAGGTATGGAACGAGGATACCTAGCAAACAACCTTTTCCATCATTGTAGAAATGAGAGGAATGTTTCACCTTTCTTTTGTTTTGTATTGTAAAGGTCCTTTATTGTTAACTCATGTTGAATATTATAGGAAAATTGTGAGATAAACCTATTGAATAGTTCTTCAAAAGATCAAATTTTTGGTTGTAGTTTAGAGAACCATTCCATACATTGACCTCCTAAGCTTCTTGGAAATAACCTCATTAGATAAGTTTCCTCTTGTGCAAATTCTAAACTCATGGTTCTAAATTCCCTCACATGATCAATTGGATCAGTTTTACCATTGTACTTGTCATATTTTGGGAATTCGCAATGTCTAGGAAATGGTATCATGTCTACACTTGGATCAAAAGGATAGGGACAAATGTCCTATAATGAGTACCTTTTTGTGGTCCCTTTTTGCATATCTTGAAGTTGTTACAAGTTTTTCATTTGATGTGTTAAGACATTCACTTGATTTGTGTGTTATGTATTTTGTGGTTTAGTTTCAGCTGCTATAGGTGCTTCTTATAGTCGATTAATGTCAAAGTCCTTTGGAAGTTTTGCACCTGGTTCAACTAGCATCAAAAGGTATTTTTCCATATCTTGTTCTAAATTTTTTTCCATGAATTGGTGGAAGTTAGGATCTTGTTGTGCAGTTTGAATGTCCTTTTGGGTTATTTCATTACCATCCTTTTGGTGGAATCTATGAAAGGTATTTTCTTTAGCCATGGTATTTAGTGTTTCAATTTATTTTTCTCTAAGTTTTTTCCTTTGTAACCTTGTCAAAATTGGCATACAAGTGTTGTTATTTTCACTAAACTTTGATCTTTTGTTTGGATGAGTGCCAATGGATATTAACAGAGTCAAATAGAATGATAAATTCTATTGATGAGACAAAGTTAAAATCTGATTATCTTGCTTCGTTTCTTTATTGTAGGACATGACTGATCCTGATAATGAAACTTAATGTAATAATCAAGAATTGTGTCTAATGATACGACACTTTAAAATTGTAAGATCTTGGTTTAATTTGAAAGAGTTTAGCTTGTAAGGTCCTATTTTTCCAAGTTTAAGACACTGGTTGGACTGAGAAAATGTGTTTGTTCTGATAAAGATCTAAATTTTAATGTCAACAGTCTGATAGGAGGTTAAAAGAACTCTCTAGTTTTTAATTATGTGGATGTGCTATATAACATACCTCAGATGTGCTATAATAGAATGTGGTTGTGTTGGAAGGAAGGGTGTATGCACTGTCAAACAGGGTAGATGTGTGTAAGATAGGGTGTATGCACTGACAGATTGGGTACATGTGCTAACAAAATGGGTAAATGCGCTGACAGACTAGGTAGATGCGCTGAAATAGAGTTTAAATGCATTGATAGTCTAGATAAATGTGTCAATAGACTGGGCGTAGATGTGCTATAAAACTAGACAAATGTGTTGAAACAGAGTTTTGATGCATCGTTTAAACTAGGAAGATGCGCTAAAAGACTAGGTATATGTGCTAAAAAGGAGTGTAAATGCACTAGTCTAGGAGTTGTCAGTTTTTTCATAGTTCTATCTAGTTGTTCTATTTTTTTTCAGTAAAAGGATTAATTCCAAGTTGTAATTTTTTGACCAAATGAATATTTTGGAGAGGTTTTTTGCTTGTAAATATTTGGATTTTGATGATCTAATTGGATGATACCTTTGAAAATACTTCACACACTTAAAGCCAGATTGTAAATAGTTGTTTTTAAGTCCTAGAATCTAAACAATAAGTGTATGTTCAAGAATCAAACATGATCCTTTTTTATTTCCACTGGTATTTGACAAGAATACACTTTAAGAAGACTCACTCTTAAGGTCAAAAGGTCATCATAATAATCACAACCCACCTCTTAAAATTGCGTTGACTCACACAGCCATGTCACCCCCTAGAGGGCATCAATTTTTTTGTCTTTTCTAGGCATGTACTCAAAGTTAGATTTCTCGATCCCTTGAGAAAATGGTCCTTAGCAATTATATTGTGAGTATCTTGGGGGTAGATTCTTCCCTCCCCTCACACTATGAGTCTTATAATGTTTAGCTACTGACTCGGTTAGCTTCTACACTAAGGTTCGTAATAAGGGTTTCCGTTCGGTGTGACAAATGATAAACTCCCTCAAGAGACCTCACAACCTTTAGAACAAAGGCTTTGGGGATGGTTATCTTGCACACTACCATTGAATTGTGGACTTTCCCCGAATTCGCTTTTGATTATAGTGGGTTGGAAAACTTGGCTTTAGTTGTTCCCACTTAGGTCATTCTCGTAGGGTGAGTAATTTTTCCCACTACAAGAGGCCTGCTAAAGGTTTTAACAAAGAATAAAGTGCATGAAATTAAAAAACGAGTCTGGCATTTTGATCACCCAATTAAGAGGAGAGCATAGGCCTATCACTGTACAATCACATCAAACAATGTTCAGTTTTAAAGCCTAAATGATAATTTGCTATTCTATGTGAAGATATTACTTCAGAAAAGAAATGATGTTTATTTTATTTGAGATAGAAATGTATGATGAGGGTGTAATGGGGATGATCATGGAAAAATAGGCCATAGAATTGCTTAAAATCCCGAGAAAAAAGCAATGTTAGGAAAATTAGTAAAATTTGAATGAAGTTATCTATATTATTTCAAAATATGTAAGAATAGAATATGCTTAACAAAATTGAATGTAGTTTCTAAATGACTAGGTTTGTTTAAAAAAAAATCTATTTGACCTGAAAATTTGAAATTTCAATGCAATCTAGTACTTAAATTTCAGGGAAAAATAAGAAGTAGGTGTATGTCTGACCACCCTAACCACAATAAAATGATAATATTTTTTTATAAGATTTTAGGTATAAGTAGTGGACTCATGTCCCGATGTGATGCATATTTTTTTGTAATTTTTTTCCAAGTAAATAATTAATTATGATTTTTATTACAACTTTTAAAAATATAAAAAAATGGTATGTAAACTTCTATAACTTGGTCAAAACTTCATGAAATTCAATTTTTTTATTTTTTAATCCTATAGTATGTGAAGCATAGAGATGTAACACATGTTTTGGATTCAAAAAATGTGATATCGTTGAAAGTTATAGATGTTTTCAATCAGGTCTATCAATCAAGACTTTATTCATAATTTGAATGAAAATGAATAATAATTACTTTTTAAATTCAAAGTAGAGCATAATTTATATTGGTGGCAAGCTTATAATCTCCTTTGAAACCCTTTTCGTTTCATCAATTTTGGGTAAAAAATAGTAAATTGACCACATACCCATCATATTGCCCACTTTTTGGCCCATCATGATCCTGCACATACCCATGACTACCCTAGGATTGGTGTATTTTAAAACAAATGACTACCCTGGGATTGGTTCATTTTAATCCAAATGACTACCCTACGATTGGTTCATTTTAATCTGAAAACAACAAAAAAAACCACTGGTCGCGATCGCATTGGATCCAAATAGAAAATTTTACAAATTACAAATGTGCTAGATTAAAGGTCATATGCACTATAGAAACAGTCATATGCACTATAGAATCAGTCAGGTGCGCTATAGAATCAATCAGATGTGCTATGAAATCAATCAGATGCGCTATGAAATTAGTCAAATGCACTGGAACAATCTTCAAATGCGCGTTGGAGAATCAATTATATGTGCTAGAATAGTCTTCAAATGCACTAGAACAGGTGTTGTATGTGCTAATCCGTGTCTCCAGGCATGACCTACCAGAAAACCTACAAAAAATATTAAAAAAGGGGCAAGAGCCACATAGTGGGTGCCAATTTATGTGTGAGTAAAATATGTGTTTGAATGACAAGCACACCCAATAAGACATTATATCAAGAGATTTAAACAACATATAATCTAATTAAAGCAAGAAATCTCTTAAAAGCGTCCTATTGCTCTCTATCTCCAAAGATTTATTAAATCACTGTGGCTTTTAGATTGTGTAAGCACTGTGACTGTTAAAATGCCAATCTAGAGAATGAGATATTGTAAAATGCAGGAATCTAATTCTATGTAATGATTGTTAAATGATATGTTGATGATATTGTGGATGACATTGACATGAAAATGATAAAATAAACTACTATAAACTAAGATGTAGCTAAATGAAAAGCCATGATTATGATTGCTATTCTAAAATGATTTTCTATTGCTATTGATCAAATGCTTGATTGCTCTAATGCTATTTCTATAGAGTAAGATTGCACAAAGTTGGGATGCATTTCCTATGTAAAGAAGTTGTATTTATAGATTCTCGACAACATATTTGTGATGTGGCAGTAAGTAAGGGTCTGAATTTGATTTGAAAGATTCAATGGTGAAAGATGAAGAAGCCTAAGATGATTATGGAGATTGTTCCTACCCACAAAAACATTCAACCAAAAGGATAGGAAGAATCAATGGAAGAAGATGAAGAAGTTTGTGTGTAATTTGTCTCAAATTTGTCTCCAAATTTGTTCATGAAGGCTGAGTTGAATTAATTGGATATGAAATATCTAATTTTGTTGGTGGATATGGTGAGTGAAAGAGGAAATAGCTATAGAAACATGCTTTAATTGAATATTTGGATTTATTCAAATTAGTAAAAGAGGATATTTAATTTAATAAAACAAACTATAGAAATCTGTTTATTAAATAAACATGGAAGAAATATAGTAATTAAATAAAACAAAGTATGTGAAATTGTTTATTAATTTAGATGAAATAAAATAGATAATTAAATAAAACAAGGTATTTGAATTTGTTTATTTAATTAAGAGGAAATAATATGATAAAGATAGAAGAATTAAATGTTAACTATATAAATAAATATTTCTATTTATTTATAAGTAGATGAATTAAAGGATTTAATTAATCAAATAAATTGTATTTAATTAATTAGATTATCTAGACCACTTTTAGGTGTATACATAAACAATCCTTCAAATCACTATTTCACATAAGAATTCATGTTATCAAGTCAAGCAAGCAAGGGTTAAGCACTCCAAGTTTTCACAAGGTAATCAAGATAGATTTCAAGATCATTTCTAAGGCATTCAAGGGAAGATTCTTCATCAATTGTTGCAACAATTCAATATCCATCATCATGGGAAGGCTCTAATTGCATGATTTCATGTTCATGTTTCATTATCAAGGTTATTTCATCATTTGGTTTAATTACCTAAAAGGGGTTTGACCAAGGCAAACCCCTATTCCCTAACAATTAACACTTTTTCTCTCTTGCTCTTTGTCTGATTGCAGATTTAGGTACTTTGATGACTTGAAGATCATTAAGGATTAGGTTGCAAGCTTGTTGGAGTTTTCCCCTTATTTGCAAGGTCATAATCTTCACTAAAATATTATCTACATCCCCAAAATCAGAGTTTTAGATTCGGGAACCTAGATCAAGAGATTGAGCAAACTGAGAATCTAAAAGATTTAGGCTTTGAATTTCCAAAAAATCCAAATTGGACTCATTCGCCACAAGTGGTGAATGAGTCCCAGTATAGGTATTTTTGGAGATCTTTGCAAATTTGGATACCCATTTGCCTAAAACCTGCTCCTATGCAGAAATCTAGATCTGGGACTAATTCACCCAGAATGGTGAATGAGTTTCGATAGGTAAAAATTTCAAGATCAGTAGCATTTCTAGTATCCATTCAAGTCTCTACAAGTTTCCAGGTTTACATATTATGTTATGTAGCTTTCTATCTTGTTCTTCTTGCATTTTTAGGTCATTTAAATCAAGCTTGCTTTAGGTTTTGCATTTCTTCTTGCATTTCATTATATTTTCCAAGTATAAACTTGGTGTTGAACTCCTCTTGTAATCTAAAATCATACCCTAGGACAGTCCCTTAGTAGATCTCTTTCTCCTTTGCACACTTGAGGTTGCGATCTCTTAGGTTTGTCCTTAAATATGAAGCATAGAAAGTTCATTTCCCTAGGTCCTAGACTCTAGTGGTGATGAAATTCTATCCTACAATGATGTTTCTAAGCTCTATAACCACATTGTAGCTCAAAGATATATTGACCTCAAATCCATAGAT